>VMDO01001791.1:0-141810 GCA_007922755.1 Pedetes capensis
GAAACATAGAGGAGGGTAAGGGGTAACCTATATGTATAATGCTTATCAAATTGCATATATGAAAATTGTCACAACGAAAAGCATGTCAAAATGAATCACATTATGATGTACATTAAAAATTTCTAATAAAAAAAAAAGAAAAAAAAATATTTAGGGTGAGATGCCCGTTTGCTTATTGCCTATACTGATCTATAGCTCAATTGAGAGGTGTGTTATATTGAGATATCAGTATGTATGGGTGTTTTGATAAGGTTACTAGGAAAAGGGAGTAGAAAAAAAGATAAGGCAAAGGATAAAATTTGAACAAATTCCAGAGTGAATAAAAGCTAATGGTGCAGTGAGAAAAAGAAAAGAAAAAAAGGTCAAAGATGAAGAAACAGAACTAAGTACCTAAAAAAATAGTACCTACCACATAGTAATACTCAATGAATATATCATAAATAATTAATTCCATAAAATTAATAAAATGTTGTCTAGTTTATTTTTCTTAGTACTGAATTAGGATATCAGTATCAAATTAAGAGACTTTGTTATTGTTAAGTGCTGTTGAATCAGGTCCAACTCATAACGACCTTATATACAATAGAACAAAACACTCCCAGACACTGTGCTATGCACACAATCTTTTTTATGTTTAAGCCCATTGTTGCAGATACCATATCAATCCATCTAGTTGAAGGTCTGCCTTTTTCTCACTGACCTGCCACTTCCAAAAATGATGTCCTTCTCCAGGGGCTGGTCCCTCCTGTTAATATGTCCAATATATATTAGCCACAGTCTAACCATCCTTGCTTCTGAGGAAAACTCTGGTTGCACTTCTTCTAGGACAGATATGTTGGTTCTTTTGGCAGTGCATGGTATGTTCATTATTCATCTCCAGAACCATAAATCAAAAGCATCAATTCTTCCCCTGATTCCCTTATTCAGTGTCAAGCTTTCACAAGCATTTGATGAAACTGAAAATACCATGGCATGAGTCAGACATACCTACATCTCCAATGTGACATCTTTGCTTTTCAACACTTTAAAGAAGTCTTTTGCGACAGCTTTTCCCAGTGCAATGTGTCTTTTGATTTCTTGACTGCTGCTTCTGTGGGTACTGATTGTAGAAACAAGTAAACCAAAATCTTGGACAACCTCAATTTTTTCTCCATTTATTATGAAGCTGCTTACTGACCCAGTTGTAAGGGTTTTTGACTTGCTGATGTTGAGGCACAATCCACATTGAAGGCTATGTTCTTTGATCTTCATCAGTAAATGCTTCAAATCTTCTTCAGTTTCAGCAAGCAAAATTGTGTCATCTGCATAATGCAGGTTGTTAATGAATGTTCCTCCAATCCTGATGCCATGTTCTTCTCCATAAAATCCAGCTTCTTGAATTATTTCTCATTATACAGACTGAAGAAGTATGGTGAAAGGAAACAGCCCTGATACACAGTTTTCTTGACTTTAAATCAGGAAGTGTTTCCTTATTCTATTTGAACGACTACCTCCTGGTCCATGTACAGATTCCTCATGAATACAATTAAATGCTCTTGTATTCCCATTCTTGGCAATGTTATCCACAATTTATTGTGATCCACACAGTCAAATACCTTTCCATAGTCAATAAAACATAGACATCTTTTTGATATTCTCTGCTTTCAGCCAATATCTGTCTGATATCAGCCATGATGTCCCTCATTTCACACTTTTCTGAGTCCAGCTTGATTTCTGACAGTTCCCTGTTAATATACTGCTGTAGTTGCTTCTGAATGATCTTTAGCAAAATTTTACTTGTGTGAAATATTAATGATATCTTTTGATAATGTCCACATTCAATTGTATCCCCTTTCTTGGGAACAGTTACAAATATGGATCTCTTCAGTCAGTTGGCCAGGTAGCTGTTTTCTAAATCTCTTGGCATAAACAAATGAGCACCTCCAGTGTTGCATGTTTGTTGTAACATCTCAATTGGTATTCCATCAATTTCTGGAACCTTGTGTTTCACAGTTGATAGTCTGATTCAGAAAGGGAGTACTTTTACTTGCTTCTGCACTCTGAAATTGATCGAACTTGCAATTAGGATGCACTGATAATTACTAGTTACTAGAATGCAAACATTGGAAAGGAAGAAAGCTCAGTAGTTGGACAATATGGCCATGGTAATAGAAACTGTGCTGGAGATCACATGATACAATTTTATCAGACCAATGGCTATTTCATTGCAAATACATTTTTTCACCAACATAAATGATGACTATACACGTGGAGTTTACCAGATAGAACATACAGGAAAGAAACTGATTATATTTGTGGAAAGAGAGGATGGAAATTAAGAGACTAGATTTAAGTATATCCTCATTTCTGTGGTTTTCTGCATCATCTACAAAGTACTGTTTACATTTCGCTGTGTAATTAGAGTTTTAAACTTTCTCATTTTGCTTAAAGTTTTTAAGGGAAAAAACAATTGTCTTGGGTTGCAGTTTATTTATTTTTATTTATAAATGTTAGTGGGGTACAGAGTAATAAGTCAATTGCTAAGTCCATTATGCAATTATTAAACTACCTTTGCTTACAATCATCTTACATAATTTACTGAACAGTATAAATTACAGAAGAAATGAAAAAAAGTAGGAATTTCAATTAATATACAATGAAAACCATGCCATCATGGGTTATATTCTCACTGATTTTTTTCTCCCCTGCCCTTTTTCCCCCATGTGTTCATATAGTTGCATCCTGTATTTTGAGATTTTCCCCTTTCTCTATACCCCTCTACGTTTCTCTCCTCCACTTTCTCCCTTCTCCAACCTTCACTCCCACCCACTGACCTCTTCCCCCTTCTTTCTCATCTGCTTGTATTTTCCCTTCTTAGATGGGTATGATTATTCTTTTTATATATGTAAATATGCATATTTTTCTTCCTTTAAGGTAGATTTAGCTTACATATATGAGTGAGAACATAAGATATTTCTCTTTTGAGTCTGGGTTAATTTGCTTAAAATGATGTTCTCCGGTTCCATTTTGCTGCAAGTGGCATTATTTCATTCTTCATTATTGCTAAGTAGTGTTCCACTGTGTATATATACCTCCATTTTTCAATCCACTCCTCTGTTGATGGACATCTTTGGTTGATTCCATTCCCTTATGATTGTGAAGAGTGCTGCATTAAATATGGAAGTGCAAGTGTCCCTGTGGTATGATGAATTATTTTCCTTTGGGTACATTACAAGGAGTGGTATGGCAGTTCTATTCTTAGTTTTCTAAGTTACCTCCATATTGATTTCCAAACTGGCTGAACTAATTTCCAGTCCCACCAGCAGTGTAAAAGAGTTCCTTTTTCTCTGCATTCTTGTTGTTGTTGTTAGGTGCCATTGAGTCAGTATCTGACTCATAGCAGCCCTACGTAGAACAGGTAAAACACTACTGTCAGTGCTTCTCTGCTATTCATAGGGTTTTCAATGGCAGATTGTTTTTTTGGGAGTGGGTTGCCAGTCTGTCTCCCAAACCAAAGCACCTGGTGTTCCCAGGCGGTCTCCCATCCAAGTACTAACCAGGCCCGATCCTGCTTAGCTTCTGAGATCTGACAGAATCTGATGCTACCACTGCAGGCTCTGCATTCTTACCAGCATTTATTATTTGTTTTGTTAATTTTGGCCATTCTTTCTGGAGCGAAATGAATCTCAGTGTTGTTTTAATCTTTATTTCCCTAATGGCTAGTGATATTGAACATTTTTTCATGTTTATTGGCCATTCATATTTCTTCTTTTGAGAAACTATCTGTTCAGTTACGTTGCCCACTTATTTATTGGATAATTTGTTGTTTTGGTGTTTGATCTCTTGAGTTCTTTGTATATTCTAGAAATTAGTTCTCTGTTATCTGTGCAGGATGCAAAGATTTTCTTCCATTCTCTGAAGTCCTCCTTAACTCTGTTAATTGTTTCCTTTGCTGTACAGAAGCTTTTTAGTTTTATGTAATTCGATTTGTTGATTTCTTGGTGCCCTTTCCTGGGGAATTGAGGTCCTGTTAAGGAAATGCTTGCCAATGCCTGTGTGTTGGATCATGTTCCCTATCTTTTCTTCTAGTAGTTTTAAGGTTTCTAGTTTTATGTTGAGGTCTCTGATCCATTTTGAGTTGACTCTTATACAAATGGATAGATACAGGTCTATTTTCTTTCTTCTGCAAATGGATATCCGATTTTCCCAGCACCATTTGTTGAAGAGGCTATCTTTTCTTCAATGAAGGTCTTTAGCCCCTTTCTAAAAAATCAGGTGGCTATAGTTGCATGAGTGTATCTCTGGGTCTTCAGTTCTGTTCCATTTATCTTCATGGCTATTTTTGTGCCAGTACCAAGCCACTATTGCCCTGTAGTATAGCTTGAAGTCAGGTATTATAATACCGCCTGTACTAGTTTTGCACGTTAAGATTGTTTTGGTTATATGCAGTCTTTTGTGTTTCCATATGTATTTTAGGATTATTTTTTCTATTTCTGCAAAGTCTGTCATTGGAATTTTAATAGGGATTGCATTAAATCTGTAAATTGCTTTTGGTAATATAGCCACTTTTACAATATTGATTCTCCCAATATATGAGCAGGGGAGGTCCTTCCGTCTTCTACTATTCTCCATAATTTCATTGTTTAATGTTTTGAAGTTTTCCTTGTAGAGATCTTCAGGGTCTTTGGTGAGTTGAGACCATCTATTATTCTGCATCATTTTGATGTTTGTTTCTATTCTTTGGTTCATACTTAGCTTGTGGTATTCATGAGTTCCACTCGTGTCTTTTATTCATCCCTTTGGTCTTGCATTTGGGCTTGTCTTGCTTCCCCAAATGCAGTTTTTCATTAAGGATCTTCTGCAATGCTGGCTTGGTGGTCACAAATCACTTACATTTGTCAATATCATGGAATGTCTTTTTTTTTCTTCTGAATATATTATTTATTTCGAGGACATTATGTCACAACTATTTATTTCATCATTTTGAAGAATATTTTTATTCAGAGTATTTTTTAATGGTGGAATAATGTGAGTTTTTATATTTTCCTAAGATTTGAGACCTCTAGGGAAAAGATGTGCCAGCCTGGCAGCCCACTCCCAAAAATCAATGCACCATTGAAAACCCTATGAATAGCAGAGAAGCACTGACAATAGTGTTTTGCCTATTGTATGTAGGGTCACTATGAGTAGGACACCAACTCAGTGGCATCTAACAACAACAACAGGGGAAAGATGATTAATCTTTATTATACATTTATAAATTTTCACTTCATTTATATTGCTGTCCATGATTGTGGCCTATATGACTTTAAAATTGTGGTTTACTGAGCAGCTGCTGCTGCTGCTGCTGCTGCTGCTGATTCTTCTTCTTCTTCTTCTTCTTCTTCTTCTTCATTTGACATTGGATGATTTTCATACTACTGGTTATTTTTTTATTGGAAACTTTTAATGTACAACTTAATGTGTTTCATTCTGACATACATTTCATTGTGACATTTCCATATATGCATTTTGCTGTACATTGCACGGATAAGTTCCCCCTTACCCTCTTGTGCACTTCCTCCCCCCATCCTACCCCTCCTCCAAAGACCTCTCTTCCATTTGCATGTCTTTTTGTGGTAATATTTTTCTATATATCCTTGGATCCCAATTATGTTTAAGATCAAAACTTTTTCTGTAGTGAACTATCTTTTTACATTGTCAGTACTATTACCTGAATTTTCTAACCCATCAGTATTATTACCATTCTTTGGTATTATTGGTGTTGTTATAATTATTTCCAGAACTATTAAAAAAGTTGGACTGTTTACCTTGAGGTCACCCCTCCCCCATTCCTCACTCCTCCTTGTTCTTCCTCTCCCCCTTCTCCTCTCCCAGGATTTCCTCCTTTTGCTAGATCCCTCCCTCCTCCTTTTGCGTTCCCTAAACTGTCCCTTCTCTGCTAAGTGGACTTTAGCTTTTTATTATGTTCTGACCTCTGCATAGGATTTTTTCCTTCTTTTAATTTTTGATTCAGCTCCCACATATGAGTGAGAGCATGTGGTATTTCTCTTTCTGGGCTTGTGTTCGTTCACTTAAAATAATTTTCTCCAATTCCATCCATTTTGCTGCAAATGACATTATTTCACTTTTTTTGATTGCTGAGTAGTATTCCATTGTGTGTATGTACCATAGATTTTTTTATCCATTCTTCTGGTGATGGGCACTTTAGTTGATCCCATATCCTTGCTATTGTGAAAAGTGCTGCATTGAACATGGTGATGCAGGTGTTTCTGTGGTATGATGACACATCTCCCTTTGGGTAAATTCCCAATAGTGTTATAGCTGGGTCATACGGTAGATCAATTTTTAGTTTTTTAAGATACCTCCATATTGATTTCCAAAGTGGTTGGACTAATTTACAGCTCCACCAGCAGTGTTAAGAGGGTTCCCTTTACTGCGCAACCTCACCAGCATTTGTTGTTATTCGTTTTATTGATTTTGGCCATTCTTCTTGGAGTAAGATAGAATCTCAGCATTGTTTTGATTTGCATTTCCCTAGTGTCTGGGGATATTGAGCATTTTTTCATGTGTTTCATGGTTTTATGGACCTCTTCATTTGAAAACTGTTCAGTTCCTTTGCCCATTTGTATATTGGGTTATTTGTTTTCTTGGGTATTTTTTTTTCTTGAGTTCTTTATAAATTCTGGTAATTAGATCTCTGTCTGATGTATAGGATGTGAAGATTTTTTTTCCCATTCAGTGGGGATTTCCTTGACTCTGTTAATTGTTTCCTTTGCTGTACAGAAGCTTTTTTAATTTCATGTAATCCCATTTATCTATTCTTGTTGCAATTTCTTGAGCAATTGGAGTCCTACTAAGGAAATACTTTCCTATGCCTATATGTTGTAGCGTATTGCCTATCCTATCTTCTATTTATTTTAAAGTTTTTGGTTTTATGTTGAGGTTTTTAATCCATTTTGAGGTAACTCTCGTGCATATTGAGAGATTTGGGTTGGTTTTCAGTTTTCTGCAAGTGGATATCCATATTTCCCAGCACCATTTACTGAAAAGGCTATCCTTTTTCCAATCTACTTGTTTTTTGTTACTTTGTCGAAAATTAGGTGGCTATAGGTGTGTTGAGGTATTAGTGGATCTTCTATTCTGTTCCACTGGTTCTTGGGGCCTATTTTTGTTCCAGTACCAAGCTGTTTTTGCCACCATGGCCCTGTAGTATAGATTAAAGTCAGGGATTGTGATTCCACTTGCACTAGTTTTGCAGCTGAAAAGTGTTTTGGCTATATGTGGTCTTTTGTGATTCAATATCATGAAATGTCTTGAATTCTCCATCTGTATTAAAAGATAGGTTTGCTGGGTAAAGTAATCTCCATTGGCACTTACTCTTTGTTAGGATTTGAATGATGTCTGGCCATGCTTTCCTTGCCTTTAAAGTTGTTGCTGAGAAGTCAGCTGTTATTCAGATGGGCTTGCCTTTGTAAATGAGTTAGTATTTCTCTCTTGCAGCTTTTAAAATAGCTTCTTTGTGATCTAGATTTAGCATTCCAATTATAATGTGTCATGGAGATGATCTGTTCTGGTCTACTCTATTTGTAGTTCTGGATGCTTCTGTAGTATATGTATATATTTCTTCCCTTAGGTTTGGAAAGTTTTCAGCTATTATTTCGTTGAAAAGATTTCCTATCCCTAGCTGGGCGTGGTGGTGCATGCTTGTAATCCCAGCAATTTGGGAGGCAGACACAGGAGGATTACAAGTTTGAGAGCAGAGCCAGTTTGTGTAATTTAGCAAGACCCTGTCTCAAAAAGTAAAAAAAATGGCCTGGGGGTGCAGCTCAATGGTACAGCATCTGCAAAGCATGCAAGTGTGAGGCCCTGGTCAACCCCCAGTACCACACACACAGACAAAAAAAAATAATAATAAAATAAAAGATTTCCTATCTCCTAGTGTTATTTTCAGCTCCTTTGTGAACCCCTTGTATTCAAAGGTTGTGCCTCTTCATTTTATCAAACACCTCCTTTTTTTTTTTTTTTTTTTTTTTTTTTTTTACTTTTTGAGACAGGGTCTTGCTAAGTTACGCAGACTACCTCTGATCTTGAATTTGCGATCCTCCCTCCTCCACCTACTGAGCCACTGGGATTATAGGCGTGGGCCACCATGCCCAGCACCAAATACCTCTTGAAAGTACTAATCATAATACCTCATCTTTCTGTCTTTCTTGGCATCTGAATAGATAAGATCTTCAACTTTTTCTTTAGTATCAGAAATCCTGTTTTCAGCTTCATCCAGTCTGGAAACCGAGGTTCCAGAGTAATTTTCAATTTACTTTGTTTTGTATTTCCAGAATTTCTATTTGATTCTTTTTCAGGATCTCAATTTCTTTGCTGAATTTTTCTTTTAAGTTAGATAGTTTTTTGTCCAGGGTTTTAGTTGCTCTCATCTGTTTGGTTGTGTTGTCTTTGAGGTCTTTCAACAAATTTATAAGCAGACTTAATTAATTAATCTTAATTAATCTTAATTCTTTTTCTGGGATCTCTAAAATTTGGGTTACTTTAAAATTATCCATTAAAGAGTTTTGATCAATTAGGGCATCCTCTCCAACCTGATTTTTTCATGTTCTGTGTGGTTTTATGTTGAGCTTTTCCCATTGTTTGGTCTGGGCACAACTGCTGTATATGCCTCAGGTTGCCCTTGGTACAATACCTTCTTTTGGGATCTTGGGCTCTGGTTTAACCCAGAGAGTAGAAAGCTTTCTGCTCCTAGAGTAATAGCTTCATCCACTCTCACCTTTATACTTTTGATTTTTTTTTCTTTTTTGCTTAAGGCCTGGTGATTTTTAAGGAAATACCTCTTTCTTATATGTAATATTTGTAAATCTTTGGCTTTGTGAACTTTCCAAGAGGTCTAGCAAATGCAGGGATGGGAGATGTCCTGTTTTGGTTTTAACAAATAAATTTGGGAGATATTGATTGATTAGTGTAACCTAAACCAACTACTAGTTGGAAATTAGGATTAGTAGGATGGTGGCAAAAGGTTCCAATGTCTGCACATATAGAGGAAGAGGTAAGTAGTGTGGGATAAAGCTAGAAAGAATCCATAGGAATTAACCCACTCACCAGAGGCATACAGAAAATTTTAAAAATAATGATAATATTAAAAACAGTCAGATACACACAGAACCCCAGAACTGTCCAACACACACACACACACACACACACACACACACACACACACACACGCACACAGAGAGAGAGAGAGAGAGAGAGAGAGAGAGAGACAGACAGACAGACAGACAGACAGACAGACAGACAGAGAAACAAATCATACAAAAATAATCTAGAACCACTCAACTTGTGCTAATTCAGACTACATGACAGTCACTTATTCCCTTAGGACTTCCTCCTGCACTGGATGTTGCCAAAAAGCTGTCCCAGCCCTTCCTTCCCTCTTCCATTACAGCTCAGATCTCAAAGAAAGTATGTTCCATCTAACTCCTACCCATTAGTGAGGTGATCCTGCTCTGGTCCCTCTGATGCACAAACTGTCAGGATCCCCACCAGGTCCCCAGGTGTAGCCCCCTCAGTGGCCACTCTCTCTGGTATTGCATGCTGCAAATGCTTGTACACTAATTTTCTCCTGGGTAATTACAACCTATAAAGTTGTGCTAATTTTGTCCTCAGCCCTTAATGTGAGCATTTGGGTTTCACTACCCACCACAGGCCTGGACTGTTCTCCTTTGGGATCTACTCAGTGCCCTAGCAGAAGATGAGCCTCCCGGGGGTTCCAAGTTGTTGGAGTACTCTCAGTAGCCCCCAATTTCTCAGGGCTGCTAGCAGCTCACCTCCAGGAATGTTTAATTAAATAGGCTGAATTCGGAGCACTCTATATCTGCCAGGACCTTCTCAGTTTTGCATTCCCTCTTCTCAGAGTGTCCTGCAGCTAGGCTTGGGGATTGTTTACTTGAATGGGCATGTCCTTTGTTCCTTTTGGCCACAGCTCCTTAATTGCCTTGGACTGTTGGGGTGGCAGGGGAAAAATGGCTATTCTTTGTCTTGCTATGCTCACTTTCACAGGATTACTTCTCCCCAATAGGCTTTCATTGAGTGTTCCTGCAGTGTCCATTCTGAGGTCAGCCTCGTATATTTGCCTATCTGCTCTGCCTTTCAGGGGGTCCCCAATTACCTGCATGAGTTTACATATATCTCCATTGGGTCAGGCTCCACTGGACCTTTAGTCTTGTGCCCCACAATACCTCTCATTGAGAAATCACTGAAGAGTCACTGTCTGTATCAGCTGCAGCTGTCTGGTTTGCAGATTAGCTCCTGATAGTATACGGTGAAATTTTTTATTTCATGTGTGTCAGGTTCTGTGCCACAACTCCATGCAGGTAGAGGTGTACCCCCACACTTGCTATTGCTTGCCTGGAGTGGGCACCTCTGAAGTGGCACCCCACTGCAATTTATTTTTTAATGGCTGTTCTGGAAATAGCCCATGGAGTTACTTGTACTTGAAAGCCTTTAGTGTGGAAACAATCAATAGAGAGAATCAACAGGAGAAAACCTTTGCCCGCTATATATCTGACAGAGGACTAATATCCAAGATATATAAAGAACTCAAAAACTAAATACAAAAAAGTAATCTGATCAGTACATTGGCAATTGAATTAAGTGGTTCTCAAAAGAAGAAATACAAATGGCCAATAAACCTATGAAAAAATGTTCAACATCTTTAGTGATTAAGGAAATGCTCATTAAAACTACACTGAGATTTCATCTTACCCCAGTCAGAATTGCTAGCATCAACAAACAATAACAAATTCTGGCGAGGATTAGGGGAACCCTTACATGCTGCTGGTGGGACTGTAAACTATTACAACCATTATGGAAATTCATATGGATGTTCCTCAGAAAGCTAAAAATAGAACAAACATATGATACAGTTATACCACTCTTGAGCATATACCCAAAGGAATCTAAGTCATCATACCATAGAGACATCTACACTTCCATGCTCATTGTAGCTGTTCACAATTGCAAAGATATGGAATCAGCCCAGATGTCCATCAATAGATGGATGGATTTTTAAAATGTGGTGTGTATTTGTATATATTTATGTGTGTGTGTGTGCGTGTGTGTGTGTGTGTACACACACAATGGAATATTATTTGATGATAAAGAAGAATGAAATCATGTCATTTGCAGAAAAAATGCATGGAACTAGAGATCATGATTTTACGTGAAAAAAGCCACACTCAGAAAACCAAATACCACATAGTCTTATTCATATGCAGAAGCTAGATTTATCTTAAATTATATATATGAAAGTACAGGGGATATATCTAGATGGAGGAAGAGATTAGTGGAAGAGAGGTTGGGAGCAACATGGGGGTTAATAAGGGAGAGAACAAGCACAAAATACATGATACAGCTGTATGAAAGTTGCATAATGCAACTCATTATACTGTGTGCTAATTAAATAACTTAAAAGAAGGAAAACAAAACTATTGTTGAGCTAGATATGGTGGCATAGGCCTGTAATCCCAGCCTTTGGGAGGCTGAGGCAGGAGGATCACAAGTTCGAGGTCAGCCTGGGCTATATAATGAGATACAATCTCCAAAAAAAAATTGTTGAAAGTTTTTAATTGACAAATAAAAACTGTGTATATTTATGGCAAAAGAAAGCCTTCAGTATAAATAAATTTTCAAATGTATTGTAAGAGGGATATTGACTTAAAGCTTAATGGTTACAGATTTACCACAAAAAATTTTAAAAGAGATAGCTAATGCTGCAAATGCAGATAAAGGATAGTAGCCCAAGTATTTGAATAAGTATCTTACTAGTGTTTGGGTTTGTTTTTATTTTATTTTGTTTTGCCCACCAACATATAATAGAGCAAATTTACAAATTGATGGTATTTGGGAGCCTATTATACAGCACTTCCACTATGGAAAACAATTGTTCCTCAAAATGTTAAAGAATTACCATATGACCAGCAATTCTCATAAATATATATACCCCCAAAAGTTGAAAACCAGGACTTGATGCATTTGTAAACAAAATCTGGTAAATCCATGCAATGACATTATTCAGACATAAAAGGAATACAAATGCTGATACATGCCACAATGTGGATGAACCTTGCAAACATCATGCTCAGTAAAATACACAAAAGGCCACTTGTTGTATGATTCCATTTGTTTGAAATGTGAAGATAGGCAAATCCATAGAAACAGAAAATAGACAATCAATGAATTGTACACTTTGAATAGCAAATTTTATATTATATGAATTTTATTGTGTGCGTTTTAAAAGAACATAAATTATAAACCAATTAATAAAACATGTAACAAATTTAATTAACTCACTGTTAAGCTGAAAAAAACCATGTGTTCATCAGATTCAGAAAAAGCATTTGAAAGTCTAGCATTTATACTGCATTTAAAGCTAGCTCCCCCCCCCTCTCTCTCTCAAAATAAATAAATAAATTAAAAAACCCAAAACAAACAAATCACTAGGAATAAAATTTCCTCCACCTATTAAAGAGCATCTACCAAAACCCTATAGCTGACTTTGTACTTAATGGGGAAAACCTGAATGCTCTCTCCTGCAAATCAGGAATAAGACAAGGATTTCTGCTCTAAGCTTCTAATTAATATTATGTGGCTGTTTTAGCTGGTGTAATAAAGCAGGGGAGGAGGAAGACTCATTTGGAAAAGAAGTAAAACACTTATGTGTAGATGACATGACCTTCTGTGTAGAAAACCTGATGGAATCTAGAAGAAAGCTACTAGAACTAGTAAGTATATTTAGTAAGGTTAAAAGACATAAGATCAATACCCAAAATCAATTATATTTCTATGTACTAGCAAGGAACAAAGATTTAATTTAAAATCCAGTACCATTTACAATCATCAATAAACACAAAATTTTTAGGAGTAAATCTGGCAAAAGAGCTATGCAGTGAAAACTACAAGATGTTGATATAAATGAAGGAAAACCTGAGTGGAGAGAGATTCCATTTTCATGGATCAAAAATGATGAGGGTGCTTTCTTTACTTGTTGTGAGGTGCCATTGAGTCGTGTCCAACTCATAGTGACCCTCAGAGGGTTTTCAATGTCTGATTGTTTCAGGATTGCCTCGGGAGTGGATTACCACGTCCTTCTTCCATTTTTGCAGTGCTGGGAATTGAACTCAGGGCCTCAGAGACTACAGAGTGGCGCTCTACCAACTGAGCTAAGTCCCAGCTTTCTTTCTTTAGTAGGGTCTAGGAAATCAGGAGGAGCATAATTTTTAGGAGAAAGATGATGAATTCAGTTTGGAACATGATGAATTTGAAGTGACTTCTTTGGGAGATGTCCAGCTGGCAGTTGGAAATACAGGTCTGGAACTTAGATTTCTGGAGGTATCCTGTTGGATATTTCTAGCAAAAAGTAATCATTCAAATTGCTTGAAACTGTCCTAGCTCTTATCATCATTTTCTTTCCAATAAATAACCATAACAGCCATCTAAGCTGTTTGTATCTGTCCCAGCCCTTCTCTTTCAATATAGCACTATTCTCCACATGACCTCAAAAATGATCTTTCTAAAACATGGTGCTGATCACGATACTACCTTATTTCAAATAACCTTTTAACTTTAATCAACTTTTTTGTGTAAGTTTTTTGAGTGACAGTATCCTTTTCCAAACACTGATAACCTACAGCCAACAGAAGAAATAAACATTTGGGTTAAATGATAAATACGGTTGGGGATTTATTTTTTTATTTTTATTTTTTGCAGTACTTGGGAGTTGAACCCAGGGTCTTCAGCATACTTTGCAAGTGCTCTACCACTGAGCTGCATCCCAGCCCATTTTAATTTTTTTCTCTTGAGATAGGGTCTCACTAAATTATGCAAAGTGCTAGTCTCAAACCTGTGAGCCTTCTGCCTTCACCTCCTGAGTTGCTGGAATTATAGGCATGAGCCACCCACCCCCCACCCCCACCCCCGCCAGGGTTGGGGATTTAGTTTAGAGGTAGAACATTTTCCTAGCAAGTGCAGTCTCTGGGTTCAGTCCCCAGCACAGAAAAATAAATACATAAATACGTACATAAATAAACAATAAAGTAGATAAAATAACCTTTTAATAATTCTTCTTTGTCTTCAAAAGAGAATCAGAACTCTTTACTTTTTTCCTTTATAATCTTTCCTTTATAATCCCTATCTCTTTAGGCTCATCTCTGTAATACTCTTCTTCACTCTCTATCCTTCAGCCATATATGACTACTTAACCACCACTATAGTAGTATGAGGATGGAAGTGATGATACTACTAGTAATATTTTTGGATGAATGTTAGGATTGTGTCAGTCATTATTCTAAGCAGTTTATATGTAATGCTAATAGCTACAGTGGATGTGTTGTTGTTAGGTGCCAAGTTGAGTCTGACTCATAGTGACCCTATGTACAACAGAACAAAACACTCTCAGACACTGTGCCATGCCCAGCACTACTGTCAGTACTTCTCTGCTATTCATAGGGTTTTCAATGAGAGATTGTTTTGGGAGTGGATTGCCAGGTCCTTCTCCCTAGCCTGCAGCACCTAGTATTCTCAGATAGTCTCCTATCCAAGGACTAACCAGATTTGACCCTGCTTAGCTTCTGAGATAAGGTGGGATTCTGCTTAGCTTCTGAGATAAGGTGGGATCAGATGCCAGGGTGCTATGGCTACAGACACATGTGATATAGCACATGCCATAGCTGCAGCTATGATATAGCTGCAGCTCCTTTCTGAGAGCTTTACACTTTGCCATACCTTTATTTAACCTTTTTGTTTCTCCTATAGGCTCCCTGCCTGCAGCTGTAGCGCTGTGGCATCCCTCAAATTCCATCAGATCTCAAAAGCTAAGCAGGGTGGGGCCTGGTTAGTACTTGGGTGGGAGACCACCTGGGAACACCAGGTGCTGTAGGCTTGGGAGAAGGACGTGGCAAGCCACTCCCAAAAATCAATCCACCATTGAAAACCCTATGAATAGCAGAGAAGCACTGACAATAGTGTTTCCCCCGTTCTACATAGGGTCACTATGAGTCAGACACCCACTCGATGGCACTTAACAACAACAACATAGGCTCCCTAGTAAGTGAGTTTAAGTCTTATGACTCACAGAAGGCTCTTTTTTCCCTTAATGGCCATATCCTTTTAGAGTTTTAATCTTTAATTCTGAAAACAGGCCAGAGTAAATTGTGCTTTAGCTCAGATCATGACTATTTTATAAACAAATTTTAACTTGGTTTAAAGAAAAGAACCAAACTATATTGCAAGAGCAAATTTACGATTTAGGTTTTCTAAAGGTGTTAACAAATTATGGATAACACTTCGAAGAATGGGAATACTAAAGCACCTAATTAATTACACTCATGAGGAATCTGTACATGAACGAGGAGGCAGTTGTTCAAATAGAGCAAGGAAACAATATGCAGTTTAAAGTTGAGAAAGGTGTGCATCAGGGCTGTATACTTTCACCATATCTCTTGAATTTCTATGCTGAGCAAATAATCCGAGAAGGTGGACGTTATGAAAAAGAATGTGGCATCAGGTTTGGAGGAACACTCGTTTACAACCTGCATTATGCAAATGACACAACCCTGCTTACTGAAAGTGAAGAGGATTTGAAACATTTACTGATGAAGACCAAAGAACATAGCCTTCAGTATGGATTGTGGCTAAACATCAACAAAATAAAAATCCATACAACTGTGTCAGTATGCAACTTCACAATAAATGGAGAAAAGATTGAGGTTGTCCAAGACTTTGCTTTACTTGGTTCTACAATCAACAGTCCATGGAAGCAACAGTCAAGAAATCAAAAGACACATTGCTTTGGGAAAAGCTGTGGCAAAAGATCTTTTTAAAGTATTGAAAAGTGAAGATGTCACATTGAAGACGAAGGTGCGCTTGACTCATGCCTTGGTATTTTCAATCAAATCATATGCTTGTGAAAGCTGGACATTGAACAAGGGAGACAGGAGAAGAATTGGTGCTTTTGAATTATGGTGCTGGAGATGATTATTGTATACAGCATGGACTGCAAAAAGAACCAACAGATCTGTCCAAGAAGAAAAGACGGAGGGCTCCTTGGAAGCAAGAACAGCTAGACTGCATCTTATGTATTTTGGGCATGTAGTCCAGAAGGACCAATCCCTGGAGAAGGACATCCATTGTGTTTGGGAGAGTGGCAGATCAACAAAACAAAGGAAAACCCTCCTAGATGGATTGACATAGTATCTGCAACAATGAGCTTAAACATAAATAAGATTGTGTGCCTGGCACAGAATTGGGGAGTGTTCTGATCTGCTGTACATAGGGTCACTACGAGTCAGACTTGACTCTATAGCACCAAACAACAACAACAACAACAACAAAGATATTAAGGGAGTCTTTCTAAAGAAATAGTACACATGAGGAGGAACATGCTATGTAAAAATTTTGCTCACTGCCATTGGTTTTAGATCAACAGAGGAGTTAAAAGCCATGTATGAACATAAGGAGATGCTAGCCAATTGATGTGATTGTGTAGTATTATAATTTTGATTCAGAAGAGTTGCTGACACTAGAGATTTATGAAGAACTGCTCCTTGTATTCAAAGGATCATGTGAATGTGTTTAGAACCCTGAGTGAAGACTTAATGAGAATGTTTTCTATCTGATTGGAGTTTATATAGAATCAGATTACTATAGAATGTGGAAAAAAATGATTTTGCTACAGTTTCTAAACAGAATGAGAAGAACTGTCTTAACTGAATTTGTTTTAACATTCTTGTTGCCCCACACAGAGGTCAAGTTGCAAGATAGAACAAAAGAATAGAGCTAGAGGGTAATATGAGGCCTTGACCAAAATGCTATAAATGTTAGGAATGGCATTCTTACTAGTGTAGGAAAGCCTTTAAATAAAGAATGTTATGTGGAATTTGCATTCATCTCCATATTGAAAAGGCCGTGTTGAAAATAAAACATCATAGAGTTTAGAATAGATGAGGCTTAAGATTGCCTGAAAAATTAGTCTTTTGATTATCATAAGAATTTGATTACAATTCATATGATATTTACATACATAGGCATTTTTCTTTAGATCTTTTGAGGTTAGACTTGCCTAAATTGGGGAAGTCGTTAGATACTGAACTGAGTTAGCTAGAATTATAGTTGGAACACTAAAATAGTAATAACATTTTTTGAGCACTCTGGTATGACAGACAGTCTGAAGCACATTTTATATGTGTATATGTGTATATACACTCATTTAAATACAATTCCAGTATATTTTGATAACTTGGTTCAGTATACACAGTCTAAGAAGTAGCCAGGAACTTTTATTCCTCCTGGAAAAGGGTATCTGGGTAATCTATCTATCTTTCTTTTCTTTTCTTTTCTTTTTTTTTTTTTTTTTTTTGAGACAGGGTCTTATTATGTACCCAGGCTGGACTGGAACTCACTATGTAGCCTCAAACTTTTCATACTCCTGCTTCAGCCTCTCCAGTGCTGTTGCTACAGATGTGCATCATCATGCCAGGCTCCTGGGTAATTTTTTAATGCTTTAAAGTAAATCTGAATACTGTTTTTGAAGACTAAAAAATCCATTCAGCATTATAGTTGGTCAAAAAAGCTATGTATATTCCTTTCCTTTTGAAAAGCAGTTTATTGTTTTTATTCCACCTTCCCTGTTGATATAAGCTGCTGAATAGAACAATGGTTTATGAAAAAACTTTACAATTTTATGTTGCCCTTTTCTTGTTTGAATCAAGAACCCATATGGTAGCATTAGCCTGTAACACCCATTTTGGCAACATATGAACTTTGTATATGTGTATACTATTACTGCAGAAAACTGTTTGAGGAGTATGGTATATTTCTTTCCAATCTGTGTTCAAATCTATGAACTTGCATCTGATCTGCAGTTCTGAATAGATTGGTTATCCATCAGCACACAAGATAAGTTATTCTATAAGTCTTATGTACCATACAGTGATTACCAGAAAAATGAAATTACTATTTTTAAAATAATTACCTTTTATGTAGGTTAGATTTTTAAATAAATTTTTCAAATTCTACCATTTCACCTTTTTTTTTACTTTAAGTATTTCTAAAATAATGGGGAAAGATATCTCTGTCTTTTAAGCTATATACCTAATTCCATTATAGATTACCAAGTTTAAAAAATACTGGAAAACTAGGTAATGCAAGGTTATCTCTGTAAATGAATACCTGGACTTGGGAATCCTCATTGTTCTTTAACAGTGTTTACTGGCACAGATGGAGAGCAGAGACCACTGCTTCCTAAAGCTGGTGCTGAGAAGGGCCATAGCTGTTCTACAGAGGTTAATACAAGGAAAACCTCTTGATTTTTCAGAGGAGTCTGGGAGGGAAGCAGATGGCTGCAAGAAGGACCCTCCAGCTTACTCAGCTGCTCTAAGCAGCTTAGTGTGACCTCTCTAATACAAACAAACCAAGTAGCTCTCAGAGTAATGGGACAGCATCATTTGTGTTTCCAAATAACAATACTGCTCCTCACTATATCTCTCACACCCTCACCCAGTGTGTGGGCGCCATCTGCTTCTTGTGAATATATATAGGCCTGGGCCCTGGGTAGTTGGGATTACTATTCAATGATATCTTTGAGAAATGTGTTTTTTACAAATTACTTTCACATGAATCTCAAAGGCAGATAAGTATTATGTTTATTTACATAATTAAGAAACTGAGGCAAAGAAGAATTGAGGGATTTTAGAGTTACAACTCAAGTATTCTGACTCCTGATATCTTTATGTCATAATATCAGTCCACAAAGCCATTCTTGTGTTCTTTTTTGGGCATTAGCCACAACACTTTTACATAAAGCTTTCAAGAAAAAAAATTATTTTATAAATGTTACTCTTTGAGTTTTAAGCCTCCTCATGGCTATTGCTTTGCTAGGTGACAGAAAGGAGAGAAAGTGTGACATTTCATTTTCTGCTGTTACACACTGTGGCCTTCCAGGAGACAGAAATTTACATGAGAAGATCTAACTTACTTTGTGCAGTTTCATCAAAATCAAATTTATATAAATGGAAGCATTCTCATTCTAAGGTTTTACTTAGTTTATGTATTTGCATATATATATGTTACATATATGCATGCACATGCCAACTCAACAGCACCTAACAACAACAACATCAGAAAAATTATTCTTTTTGTGAACCACAGCTTTCCTTTTCCCTGATATTGGCTGAAATGACATTCATTTTCATGCATTAGCACCTGCCTAGGGGCCTGGTGAATCAAAAGAGCAATGAGCAAAGTGGTTTTAATTGACCAGGCTTTGCTAGAGCTTTTCTTGCACTCAGAAACACAAAAGACTTTGAATGGTGTCAGGGGGCTGTACTGAGAAGTGCCTTCTTTTTAGAACTCTAAGCAGATGATTCACTTACTGTGGTGAGACATTGTCTTGTACAGATGAGTTCATGAGCCCATCTTCCTTCCAACTGTGAGAGCATGACAAAGCACTTGTGAGTTGCAGTAGCCTTGAACAATAATTCCCCAGGAAACCAGGCAAATGTCAGAGTTTACCAACTTGTCATTAATGCAGGACTCTCTTTATAGAATTGTACTTGTTAATTACTTTTCTAAAGTTTTGTATACATAACTTAAACTGAATAGTACCATATTCACTATATCAGAGAGGTTAGTAGTACAGGCCAAACTGTCTGTATTCAAATCCTAACTCAATGTTTTACAGGTTGTGTGATCTTATACAAGTTCCTTTATCTCTCTGAGTCTCAGTTTTCTTATTGGAGAAATAAAGGGGGGCAGGGAAAATAACAAAACTTACCTTTTTGTAAGGACTTGACTAGTTAATACATGGAAAGCACTTAGAACACCGTCTGGCATGTAATATTCAGTACGTGTTAGCTAATAAAACTGCTCATATTTTATATTTTTAAAAACATGTTATATGAGTTCGAGGCCAGAGGCAACCTGCATAACTTAGCAAGACCCTGTTTCAAAATAAAATGTTAAAAATGGGCTGGGGTAGAGCACTTGCAAAATATGTGTGAGGCCCTTGGTTCAACCCCAAGTACATCAATCAATCAATCAATCAATCAATAAAAACATGTTATAGCCAGGCACAGTGGCACACACCTGTAATTCCAACTACTTGGGAGGTGGAGGCAGAAGATCACAGGTTTGAGGCCAGAGGCAGCCTGAATAACTTAGACCCTGTCTCAAGATAAAAAAAATTAAGAGGACTGGGAGTGTAGTTCAGTGGTACAGTGTTTGCAAAGTATGCGTAAGGCCCTGGGTTCAGGCCTCTAATACTACAGGGGGGAAAAAAGCTGTATAAATTGGCAGAAATGTAACAGCTATCAATTTGAGGCCCAAATATAAATTATGGAAAATAATCTTGGTGCATCAATATTGACATATATAAATTGTTAATTTGCTCACCATCCCAATAAAATTCTTTAATTTTCTGATTTCATTTTAATCACAAATCGGGGATTTTATAAATATGCTTAATCCTCTCAATTATAGATACAAATATTAAAATAAAGCTTCAGTTTAATGTTCATGTATTCCTTCATCCATAAAGACACATTAATCTCTTACAATATGCGTAATGAAAATATAGAGATAAAAAAATAACCTTTGCTTTCAAGGAATTCACAATCTAAAGGGGAAAGACAAACATGAAAACTATTAATTACATTGGTAGGCAATTGCTATAATAGCAGTATGACTGGTAGAAACTGAGAGTTCCTAAAGAACCCCTTAACTAGTTGTTCAAAGAGATCAGGGAAGACTTCTCAGAGTAGGTATCATTTGAGTTGAGAATAAAGAAATGAGAAGGAGGTGAGGTTATACTTTGCATTTGTTGTTAGGTGCCTTAGAATCAGATCCAACTCATAGTGACCCTGTGTACAACAGAACAAAATGCTTTCCGATTCTGTGCCAGACACGATCTTTTTTGTTTAAACCCATTGTTGTAAGACACTGTCAATCCATCTAGTTTAGGGTCTGCCTTTTTATCATTGACTGGCCACTCTCACAAACACGATGTCCTTCTCTAGGGATTGGTTCCTCCTGACAGCATGTCCAAAATACACCAGACACAGTCTAGCCATCCTAGCTTCCAAGGAGCACTCTGGTTGCACTTCTTCTAGGACAGATCTATTGGTTCTTTTGGCAGTCCATGGTATGTTCAGTATTTGTCTCCAGCACCACAATTCAAAAGCATCAATTCTTCTCCTGTCTCCCTTATTCAGTATCTATCTTTCACAACCATATGGTGCAACTGGAAATACTATGGTAAGAGTCAGATGCACCTTCGTCTTCAATGTGGTATCTTTATCTCTCAGCACTTTAAAGAGGTCTTTGCAACAGCTTTTCCCAGTGCAGTGCATCTTTTGATTTCTTGACTGCTGCTTCTGTGTATATTGATGCCTAGTATAGGAAATTTCCCATAAAAAGGTATAGAAGCTAAGACAATGGAGAAAACACACCATAGTAAAGAATCTGAAAGTAGTTTGGTGTATTTAGTGTGTTGAAAAGTAATGAGAAGCAAGTCTGAAGAGATACAAACTACATCAGAAGAAATTTGCACTTTATCCTATAATCAATGGGAAATTATTGAAGGATTTTAAGCAATTCAGTTCAGCAAACATTTTATGAATGTTTATTCTATTCCAGACCCTATAATAGGTACCAGAAATATAAGATAAATAGATCACAATTTTGTAGGAATGGCATGATTTTATTCCCCGTTTGGGAAAATCATTCTGATCATGTTATGGAAGGTGAATAGAGGAAGTAAGACTTGGAATCAGGAAGATTTGTTAATCCAGGCAAGAGATTATTATGATTTTCAGTTGAGGCTGCATTAGGGAGTTAAATGAGAGAAGCTAGAATGGTGAAATACTTAGGAGGCAGAAGCCACAGAATTTAGTGACATTTTAGAGGTGAAACAAGAGAGACTAAGGATAAATCCCAGAGCAATGGCTCCTGCCTGCCTCTGCAGCCAGTTTCATCCCACTTTACTCTTTCCAGTTGGCTTTCCCATCATATTCCATGTTCCTCTCTGCCTTAGTACCTCTGCATGTGCTTCTTTTTCTTCTATTTTTTAATACCTAGAGTCCTCCTCTTTAGATGAGCTGGGGTATAGCTCAGTTGGTAGAGTACTGTACTGCACTCTCTGAGGACCCAGGTTCAATCCCCAGCACCACAAGAATGGGAGAACAGGGCAATCCACTCCTGAAGCAATCCCGAAACAGCTGGCCATTGAAAACCCTATGAGGGTTGCTATGAGTTGGACTTGACTCAATGGCACCTAACAAGAGTCCTTTTTACCACTACTTTCCCCAAGCAAATAATCCCTTAACACACTTGCTCCTGAACCAGATCAGGTACCTACTTGTTGTGTACTATCCAATCATCATATACTTCTCCTTCATAACACTTATCACAGTATCTCTATGCCTACCTAAACATAAATGTCATTAGGTCAGGTAGAGATCTTCAAGTCTTTTCAATAGATATATCCTGGAGACCTAATACATGTTGTTGTTGTTAGGTGCCGTGGAGTCCTGCCCAACTCATAGTAACCCTCATAGGGTTTTCAATAGCTGCTTGTTTTGGGATTGCCCCAGGAGTGGATTGCCACATCCTTCTCCCATTTTTTGCAGTGCTGGGAATTGAACCCAGGACCTCAGAGACTGCAGAGCAGCGCTCTACCAACTAAGCTAAATCCCAGCCACTAATACAAGTATTGGGAGAAGGGCCTGGCAATCCACTCCCAAGGTAATCCCAAAACAGTCAGCCATTGAAAACCCTGTGAGGGTCGCGCTATGAGTCGGATACTGACTCGATGGTACCTAACAACAACAACAACAATACATAGTATATGTTAAATAATGATTAGTTGAATGAACAAGGCTTCATTTAAGTTTTTTTTTTTTTTAAAAAAAAAGAAGGGAAGAAATATTAAAATATATCTGGGTTTTAGGTCTTTGAATTTTCTGTAATTCCAAAGGGAAAACAGATGCTTGATTTGTTTGTTACCACATTGAATCTGACCAGAGGAGCAATAGCTAACTGCATGTAAATAAAAGATTAAAATTGAGTTAGTATGATTTAACAATCTCCTAAAATAAGTATTTTTTTTTTCAGAAGCAATACCAGGCATCACGTTGATTTTCCTAATCTGGAAAACATCTAATCTTGATATTTTTGAAACATTATAACAGAAATAAAATGTGTTTTTTAGGAGCTTAAACTCTCAGGCCAGACTTCTTAGGATCACATCCTAGGTCTGCCCCAGTTTCCTCATCAACAAATACGGGGATAACAATAGGAGTAAATATGTAATGTTGTGGTGAAGATGAAATGATACAGTGTATGTAAAAGGTCTTAGGAAGTACCTAGTACATTATAGTGCTAAAAAAGTATTACTGATTAAAAATTATTTTCTTTTTTGATTAAAAGAACAATTGGGCTGAAGATGTAGTTCAGTGGCAGAGCATTTGCCTAGCATGTGCAAGAACCTAGGTTTAATCTCCAATATGGAAGAAGGGTGTGGCAACCCACTCCCAAAGCAATCCTGAAACAATCAGCCACTGAAAACCCTGTAAGTGTCCGTATGAGCTGGATACAACTAAATGGCACCTAACAACAGCAACACTGTTTTAAAAAAAGTAGTTGGCTATATTTAGAAAATATACTGACTTGAAAGAAACACTATACATTTGTTTTTCCTAGTTTCTAAAGCCCAAGATATTTCAGAATATGAAATTATGGCCATTCTGTTTAACATTTAACCATTTAATATTTGACTGTAATCATGCAATAAAATTGGGGCAAATAACAAAACATTTCTGGGCCTCTTTCTTATCTCTGAAATTTTTAACAGTCAGCTGGTTGGGGTCCTTTTGCTCTACCTAGATAGAAATCAGGGGCAGGCAAGGAAAAGCTCTTCAAATCCTGGTCTTTGGCAGCATCTATATCTCTGAGTGTTTGATGGCAGTGAGCAGTAACAGCAGATGGACGAGAGCAACAGCAGCAAGTGGTACCTTCAAGTGTTACAGCTCTTAGGTAGACTGAGGAGGTTGAGATTCCTCTGCCCTTTAACTGTTATACCTCCTAGGTAGGCCCAGAAGGTTGGGAGTACTAAGCCCATAAGTGCTATAGCTTTTATGTAGGCTGAGGAGGTCAAGAGTCCTCAGCCTTTGACAACAGCCGGTATTGCAGCCTCTGGTGTTGCAGCTTCCTGGCAGGACTAGGTATCAAGATTCCTCAATCCTAGATAGTGGCTAGTATTATAGTTCCCAGGTCTACAGTGTCTGAGACCTTTGGTCCTAAAGACTTGACAGCTCTCTGTAATGCTTCCAGTGACCAGGGTGTATAGTTTCTCTTCTCTGGCTCTTTACAGCCTCTCTCTTCTGCCATCCCTTTTCTTCCTGCTCTGGTCAGTCTCTCGAATTATTCAGCTGCCTCTTATTACTGTGGCCACTGTTACCATTGCCACCATTTGGTAGGCAACTATCACTGCCTTTCTTCTACTGCTATTGTTGCTGCTGTTGCTGCTGCTTCTGGTGTTTCTGCTGATCCCACTTGATCTCATAGTCTTGCCTTTTCAGCTGTCAAGCAGCCAGCCATTTTGCTGCTTCTACAGCCTGGTGTTCTGGTTGCTGTGTTTGTCTCTGCCATTGATTTTCACTGTCTCTGCTGTCCCTTGCCACTGCCATTTCTGCTGTTCTGCTATCTCCACTGCTTCTTCATGTTACCAGCTCAGTCTGCACTACTAAAAGTAGGCAAAAAGATCACTACAGAAAAGCCTTTTATTGGGTCTGATGTTGAGCACCTAAGGGGAAGCACAGGAGGGTGTCTCTCAACAGGCTCACTAAGTGAATTGAACAGCTTTCTTATAGCCAAAGAAAGAGTGTTTGCACCAATGACATCAAACCTCTCACACAAATGAAGTTTTGTTGAGCAGGGCGTGGTGGCGCATGCCTGTAATCCCAGCAATTTGGGAGGTGGAGACAAGAGGATTGCAGTTCAAGACCAGAGGCAGTCTGCGTAATTTAGCAAGACCCTGTCTCAAAAAGTAAAAAAATGGGCTGGGGGTGCAGCTCAGTGGTCCAGCACTTGCAAAGCATGCAAGCGCGGGGCCCTGGGTTCAACCCCCAAGTACCACAAAAAAAAAAACATTAAGTTTTGTCTTTGCACCAGTCACAACATAGTCCCTCCACTGAGCCACCAAAGGAAGTGCTTCCCCTCTAGCCCAGGTTGGTCATAGACTCATCTAGAGTTTATGAGGCTTTTGATACCAAAACGTCCAGTGCAAACCGAAAGTTCAGACATGGCTGGAGCTGTACATTCTAGAGCTAAAGTTGTGCTGCAGCAGCACTTGTCACATGGCTTCCTCAAGGCATCTATGAAGTGTCCAGAATCAGTATTGCTGGTATAAAGGTGGTTTGGCTGCCTGCTAGACTGAGAGTCCTTTACTCAAAGCAGCCAGTATAGTAAAGGAGAGTCTAACAGCTGTCAATTAGGGAGTCAAATCACCCCATCCCCCAGGATCTGTGGTTATTTTCAGGAGAATAAACATTGGATGGAGTGCTTACAGAAAAAAAAAATAATATCAATATTGATTTTAACAGTATTTAACAGTGCTTATAACAATGCCTTGTATCTGATTCTGTCTGCTCTAGGAAGCTAAGCTAAACAAGGTTGGGCCTGGTTAGTCCTTGGATCGGAGAACACCTGGGAATACCAGGTCCATAGGCTTGGGAGAAGGACCTGGCAGCCCACTCCTGAAAACAATCATCCATTAAAAACCCTGTGACTAACAGAGGAGGATTGACAATAGTACTGGGCATGACACAGTGCTGGATAGTGTTTTGTTCTGTTGTACATAGGGTCACTATGAGTCAGACCCTATTCAATGGCACCTAACACAACAATATCTTCCCAGTGTCCCAAGGAGAAGTGAGTCCCCCTGACCTGTCTCAAAATGATTATTTCTTAGGTTCTTTGTTACTTGATTTTAGGCAAAATCTCTTGTAAACTATAAGTTCCACAGGAATAAATATTAAAGCTTCTTCATTTAATGATTCATTTCAACCACTGAAATACCAGGTAGTTTCATATGGAAGTGATATTTGAGCTACTCAAAAATATAGGTTTTCCTTCTTTGGAAAAGAGAAGTTATATACACAGACATATCATATGTTTGTGGATCCAAATGGAAAAATGGTCCTTAGTACTTTCTGTTTAATCCAAAGTTCAATCCAACCTATTCTCTGTGTCCTGTAGCCTCCATAATAGTGAGAAACAAAATTGTTAGGTGAACAATTTCAGACAGTTTCCATTGCCTTTGTGCCATCATTCTGTCTACAAGGCAGGAGAACTGGAACTTTTTAAAGCAGCCATCTATGAATTTCTAACCACTTCTTGCTGATCTTGTTCTCAGAGATCTTGATATATAATTAAGCATGGCAAGCTCTAACACCCTGCAGTCATACCACTGTGGCATCTGATCACATCTCAGAAGCTGAGCAGGGTTGGGCCTGATTAGTACATAATGGGAGACCACTTGGGAACACTGTGTGCTGTGTGCTTGGGAGAAGGACCTGGCAGCCCATTCCCCAACAAAAGAAAACAATCAGCTGTTGAAAACCTTATGAATAGTGAAAAGCGCTGACAATAGTGCCAGGCATGACACAGTGTTCGGTAGTGTTTCATCTGTTGTATATAGAGTCACTATGTGTCGGACCTGACTCAACAGCACCTAAAAACAAGCTCTAACAAGGATCACTACAAACTATGGTACTTGATTGCTAGGGTACCGTGAGGACATTTCAACACATTTTTTGAATCTTGCCTAAGTGACACTTGGAGCATATCGAAGACAAAGCATGACATGTTTATAAGATGACATCCTGGTAGGGGCTCACCTCATACCAAGGATTTATAAAATGCTGGTGATTTTCTTAGAAGCTGAGGAGATGTCAGAGCCACTATAATATGTAATGGAGAAGGGGCTATGGTGCAGTTTTGTTCTTATATTTCTAAACAATGTAGATCCAGGTAGGGAAGTTGTCTAAACTTCTGAATGGAAAGTTGAAATAAAACATTTTTTTCTCAGAGCAAGGCATGCTTTGTGATGTGGAGGAAAAAAATTTATTGCTTCCAAAACTAAACGGGGACTCTTTGAAAGTATTTGATGATTTATTCAGGGCCTGCTTGGTGTTAAAACATTTGAAAGCTTTTTTATTTTATTTTTTATCTTTTAGAACTTGTGTATGACGTGATAGGGTCACAAAGGGAACAGCTGCCTGATTGCCTGTTTTCTTAAAAAAAATGTGTGTGTGTGTGTGTGTGTGTGTGTGCGTGTGTGTGTATACACATATATACTAGGCCCACCATTCTTGGCCCCTTTGTACCTAAAAGACAGATTGTAGGAAGGAAGGAAAGAAGGATGTTGAACTTTATGGCCTGCTAGAACACCTAGTGAAGCAAGCATTGTACATTGCTTTTTTTAATGCTTACACACTCCTACTCACTTTGAGACCTACAATTGGTAAAAGAGACTGTTTTAAAAGCCTATAGTATTGGGGCTTTTGACTATTTGATAAGTAGGATGATTTCACAATATATATAGGGATATTTTGTTTTATTTTTTGTGGGTCTTTTTTCTTTTTGTGTTTTAGGAAATGTGACTGACAGATCATCACAAAGGCAATATTTGAGAAAAAATTTTAAAATAGTTGGTATCCCTAGAAGTTCTAAGTAATTTTTGTGGCTATTTCTGTTACTTACTTTAAGAGGCTATCTTGTTCTAGGCATTGCACTAGCTACTTTACATGTTTTTTTCTCCTTATTTTATCGATAAAGGTAAAAGTCAAAGAAAGTGAGAAAGTCAAAAATTTTAATAAGATATAAAGTCCTCCCTAGTGAAATAATAGGTCAAGTCAGTGATCATCAATGACTTTAAAAACCATTGTGTGAAAAACTGACAAGGAACTTTTTAGTGAACAAACCAGGCCAACAACACCAGGGTCCACTGGCAAATCCTAACTGCACAAAAAGGAATATAATCAGGCATTAGATGCCTCCTGATATGATGCAATAGAAAGTATGTAATACAACCTATACACTCCCTACACAATCCCCAAAACAGTCCACCATTGAAAACCCTATGAATAACAGAGCAAAACTGACATAGTGCTGGGCATGGTACAATGTCAGGGAGTGTTTCGTTCTGTTGTACATAGAGTTGCTATGAGTTGTAGCCAACTCAACGGCACCTAACAACAACAATCCATGAGAGATTTGTGTTGTATTGAGGTTGGTAGTTGAGAAAGAGTAAAGATTTTAAAAATTTATCTTTGTGTATTGATCATTGTTGAAACTAAATGATAGATATATGGAGACTCATTATACTGCTCTCTATATATACATTTTTGTTGTTCTAAAATGTCTAAATAAAAATAAAAAGTCAGAGCATATAATAGGTATTCAATAAATATATACTAGGATCAATAAAATTTTTATTTATTGTTGTTACTGTTTGCAGTACTTGGGAGTTGAAACTAGGGCCTCAAACATACTTTGCAAGTACTTTACCACTGGGCTGCACCCCCAGCCCATTTTAATCTTTTGTATCTTATGACAGGGTTTTGCTAAATTACACAGGACGCCTCTGGTCTCAAACTTGTGATTCTCCTCTTTGCCTCCTGAGTTGCTGGGGTTACAGGCATGCACCACCATGCCCTACTTAAAATTTTTAAAAATCAGGCATCAACATATCTTCTTAAATTAGTAGATCATTAATGGACATGTTTATGGCACTTATGTTTGCAATGATAAAGAAGCACTACATTGGACCTATCCTGTGTAGCTTTATTCTCAGGAGTAATTACACCTTTAAAAAAATGTTGCTAGGTTACAAGAAGGCAAGGAGTATAAACATTTGAAACTGACTTTCAGTTTACATTCTGAAAGATACAAAGGAAAGAAAGAACCCTCCACCAAGAAACTTCCACAGAACTACTCAGAGCCTTCTGCCTTTCAAATGGACCTAGGCCTGGAGCCTGAGCTATACTCTTATTAATTCAGCTGATAGAACCTAAACATTTACCCATCTCAAATGAACATGTCCCCAGGAACATCAGGAACCTTAGCTAAAGCCTTTAGGAAACCATGTATGAATAGCTTTTGAAAACTATTTTGTAAAAAGTTTCTCAGTTGTTTTAACACTGACCGCCTAAGGAGACAACTGGAATCTAGACTGATACCTAGCTGGGTGTAGTCGCGCGTGCATATAATCTCAGTGACTCCGGAGGTAGAGGCAGGAGGATCATGAGTTTGAGGCCAGAGGCACCCTGTGTAATTTAGTGAAACTTTGATTCAAAAGTGGAAAAAAAAAAAATAGCTAGGGGTGCAGCCCAGTAGTAGAGTACTTGCAAAAGATGTATGAAGCCCCAGGGTTCAATCCCCAAGTACTGCCAAGAAAAACAATATCTGACATTTTTTATTCTAATTCTAGCTTAATGTGGAGGATTCAAATCATTATTAATGCTATAAAAACTGAACTTTTAGTGCCGGGTGCGGTGGCACATGCCTGTAATCCCAGCAGTTTAGGAGACGGAGGTAGGAGGATCACAAGTTCAAGAACACAGGCAGTCTACGTAATTTAGCAAGACCCTGTCTCAAAAAGTAAAAAAAAATGAACTGGGGGCCCAGCTCAGTAGTCCAGCACTTGCAGAGCATGCAGGTGCGAGGCCCTGGGTTCAACCCTCAGTACCACCAAAAAAAAGAAAAAGAAAACTGAACTTTTAGAATTTTAACAAACCTGAAAGTTATTTTGTAATATTTCTAGTTGTTTTATACTTTATAATTCAATTAGTTAAATGTAGTGTTGATTTCCATACAACACAATATTATACAGAGTATGATATAGTTTAAAGAGTATGAGCTAGCCGGTCGTGGTGGCGCACACCTTTAATTCTAGTAACTCAGGAGGTAGTGGCAGCCTGTGTAATTTAGCAAGACCCCATCTCAAAATACAAAGTAAATAATGGGCTGGGGGTGCAGCACTTGCAAAATAAAAAAGCATGCACAAGGCCTTGGGTTCAACTCCCCAGTACCACTAAAAAAAAAAAAAAAAAAAAAAAAAAAAAAAAAAAAAAAAAAAAAAAAAAAAAAAAAAAAAAAAAAAAAAAAAAAAAAAAAAAAAAGTGAGCTTTAGAGCCAGACTCTCTAGATGTGAATCTTGGCTTTGCTGCTCACAAGCAGAGTGACCTAGAACAAGTTATTATACTCTGTGCTTATGTTTCCTCATTCATAAAATGAGAATAATAATAGTAGTCAGAATTTTCAAAACAAATAAAAGCAATAGGAGATTATACAGAGATGGTAGGGGGAAAGAATATGAAAACAAATGAGAGTGTTCATTTCAAGGAAATAATGTGTTTGTGGCAGCTGCCAAGTCCAAAATCTGTAGGACAGACTGGAAGCTCTTGGGCAAAATCTGATGATCGAGTCTTGAGACAGAATTTCATCTTTCTCACAGAAGCCTCAGTTTCATTTATAAAACCTTTCAATTGATTTCATGTAGCCCACCCACATTGTTGAGTATAATCTCTCTCTTAATCAAATCTCCTTTTTGGATGTGGTTAACATCTACAATATACTTGCAAATCAACACATAAAGTAGTGTTTGATTGAATAACTGGGTACAAATTAATACATAAAACTAATGATCACACCTACTATTAAGTTGATAAAATTTTGATAATTAAATGAATTATCTATTCCAAATGAACATTCAGAATAGAGCACAACATATAGGAAGCACACATGGGATAAGTAAAAGAACTTTGATGTATAACATCATTTGACATTTATTGTTGTTGTTGTTAGGTGCTGTCAAGTTGGGTCCAACTCATAGTGACCCTATGTACAACAGAATGAAACACCACCCGACATGTGTCATGCACATAATCTTTTTTATGTTTAAGGGCTGCTTGAGAAGACACTGTGCAGTCACTGTGTCAGTGACTGTGCATTCACTGTGTCAATTCATCTAGTTTAGGGACTTCCTTTTTTTCATTGACCCGCCACACTCCCAAACATTATGTCCTTCTCTGGGGATTGATCCCTCTTGACAACATGTCCAAAATATGTAAGATGCAATCTAACCATCTTTACTTCGAAGGAGCACTCTGATTGCACTTCTCCTAGGACAGATCTGTTGGTTCTTTTGGCAGTCCATGGCATATTCAATATCATCTCCAGCACCATAATTTAAATGCATCAATATCTTTCCTGTCTCCCTTATTCACTGTCAAGCTTTCACAACCATATGATGCAAATGAAAATACCATGGCATGAGTCAGGAACATCTTCATCTTCAATGTGACATCTTTACTTTTCAACATTGTAGAGGTCTTTTGCAACCACTTTTCCGAATGCAATGCATCTTTTGATTTCTTGACTGCTGCTTCCATGGATGTTGATTATAGAATCAAGTAAAGCAAACTCTTGGACAACCTCAATCTTTTCTCCATTTATCATGAAGTTGCTTACTGGCACAGTTGTAAGGATTTTTCTTTTCTTGATGATGAGGTACAAGCCATACTAAAGGCTGTGTCCTTTGATCTTCATCAGTAAATGTTTCAAATCCTCTTCAGTTTCAGCAAGCAAAGTTGTGTCATCTGTGTAATGCAGGTTGTTAATGAATGTTCCTCCAGTCCTGATGTCACATTCTTCTTCATAAAGTCCAGCTTCTTGGACTATTGCTCAAGGATCCAGCCTTGACACACACCTTTCTTGACTTTAAACCAACCAGTGTTTCCTTGTTCTATTCAAATGGCTGCCATGTGGTCCATGTACAGATTTCTCGTGAGTACAATTAAGTGTTCAGGTATTCCCATTCTTTGCAATCTTATCCATAATACATTGTGATCCACATAGTTAAATGCTTTTCCATAGTCCATAAAATATAGACATCTTTCTGGTAGTCTCTGCTTTTGGCTGATATCTTTCTGGCATCAGCAGTGATGTCCCTTCTTTCACACTCTTTTCTGCATCTGGCTTGATTTTTTAATAGTTCCCTGTTAAAATACTGCTGCAGTAGCTTTTGAATGATCCTTAGCAAAGTTTTACTTGGATGTGATATTAATGATATTATTCAATAATTTCCACATTTGGTTGGATCACCTGTCTTGGGAATAGGCACAAATATGGATCTCTTCCAGTCTATTGGCCAGGTAGCTCTTTTCCAAATCTCTTGTCATATATGAGCACCTCCAGTGTTGCATCTGTTTGTTGAAATATCTCCATTGATATTCTATCAGTTCCTGGAATGTTGTGTTTCACTAATGCCTTCAATAAAGGTTTCCCTTCTTCTTTCAGTTCCATTGGTTTCTGATCATTTGCAACCTCTTGAAATGATTGATCATTCACCAATTCTTTTTGGTATAATGACTCTTGTGTATTCCTTCCATCTTCTTGTGATGTTTCCTGTGCTGTTGGATATTTTCCCTGTAGAAAACTTCACTATTGCCACTTGAGGCTTGAGTTTTTTCTTCAATTCTTTAAGCTTGAGAAAAACATGTTCTTCTCTTTTGGTTTTCTCTCTCTAGTTTTTGTACATTGTCAATATGTAATTTTGTCTTCTCAAGTGGCCCTTTGAAATCCTCTTATTAGTTCTTTAACTTTGTGATGTCTTCCTTTTACTTTAGCTACTTGAAGTTTAAGGGCAACTTTCAGTCCCTTTTAACATGTAATTTGGTCATTTATTTGTTTCTTGTCTTTTTAGTAGCCTTTTGCTTTCCTCATGAATGATATCTTTGATGTCATGCCACAACTCATGTGGTCTTCCATCATTAGTGTCTAATGCATCACATCTGTTCTTGAGATGGCCTCTGAACTCAGGTGGGATATATTCAAGGTCATACTTGGCTCTCATATACTTGTTTTAATTTTCTGTAGATTCAGTTTGAACTTGCATATGAGTAGTTGATGGCCTGACTCACAATCAGCACCTGGTCTTGTTCTGACTTCTGATACTGAGCTTTTCCGTCATTTCTTTACACAAATGTAGTCAATTTAGTTCCTGTATATTCCACCTGGTGAATTCCATGTGTATAGTTGCTGTTTATGTTGGTGAAAAAATGTATTTGCAATGAAAAGGTCATTGGTCTGACAAAATTCTATCATGTGATCTCTAGCATCGTTTCTGTCATGAAGGCTGTAATTTCCAAATACTGAGCCTTCTTATTTGTTTCCAGTGTTTGCATTCCAATCCCCAGTAATTATCAGTGTGTCCTGATTTCATATTGGATCGATTTTAGACTGCAGAAGGTAGTAAAAGTCCTCCCTTTCTTCATTTATGGCCTTAGTGGTGGTTACATAAATTTGAATAAGTCATATTAACTGACCTTCCTTATATGTGTGTGGATATTATTCTATCACTGACAGCATTTTACTTCATGATAGATCTTGAGATGTCTTTTGATGATGAATGCAACCCCATTTCTCTTTGTCACCCTAGCATAGTAGGCCATGTGATTATTTGATTCATACTGGCCAATAGCAGTGCATTTTAGCTCACTGATACCTAGAATTTCAATGTTTATGTGTTCCATTTCACTTTTTATGATTTCAAATTTTCCTAGATTCATATTACACACATTCCACATTCCAATTATTAATGGATGTTTACAGTTGTTTTTCTCGTTTTGAGTCATGCCACATCTTCAAATGGAGGTCCCAGGGACTCTACTCCATTATCATCATGAAGGTCAACTCTACTTTGAGGAAGCATCTCTTCCCCAGTCATCTTTTGAGTGCCTTCCAACCTTGGGACCTCATTTTCCAGCACCATATCTGACAGTGTTTCTCTTCTATTCAAGGGTTTTCAATAGCTAATTATCCCAAGAGTAAGCTGCCAGGTCCTTCTCCTTAGTCTGTCTTAGTCTGGAAGCTCAGCTAAAACTTATCTACCATGGGTAACCCTGCTGGTATCTAAAATTCTGGAGGTATAGCTTTCATCACAGCAACACACAAGCCCCCACTGTACAACAAATGATAGACAAGTGGTGGTCAACGTGTATTAAGTACCTATAATAGACAAACTTCTTTGCCAAATGTGGGAGAATCAGTGATAGTCATATGTAATCATAATCTATCTGCATTTAGAGTGAAAATTGATGGGTCTCTAGGCAAGCCTCTTAGCTTAAAAATGTGGAAGCTGATATCCAGTCTTTTTTTTTTTCTCTGTCCATACTACAACTAGAGTGGCTTGGGTTTTTTTAAATACTCAGTTTCATGTAACTAGAATGAAATACCTGAGGCAATTAACTTATAAAGAGAAATGGTTTGCTTTGGTCTGTGGCTCTGGAAATTCTATCCCCAAATCAAATGGCCTCATGCCTTTATAACTCTGGCAAGGGCCACATAACCACAGCACAAGTGCGTGGTGGAGCAAACCAGTCACATCACAAGCCAGGAAGCAGACAGAAGGACCAGACCCCCACAATCGCTTTTGAAGGCATACCTCCAATGACCTAAGGATCTCTCATAATGCCCAATGTCCACAACACCTCCCAACAGCACCACCCTAGGGAGCAAGTCTTTCACTCATGGACTTTTGGGGGCACTGATCCAAACCATAACAGTAGTGAATAATACACAGAAAAAGCCCTGCCCTTTAGGGGCTTACATCCTAATAAAATATTCATTGGTTACTGTTTCCATTTCAGATCTAACATTACTCATTTTCATGCAGAGAGGGAAGCAAAAATCAGGCTCACAGATTGTCCTGTAGGCTGAGTATGCCCAGAGCATTGCACCAATGAAATAAAAATGTTTCCACTCTCCTTTTAATCCTGGGACTTGGGAGTGTAAGTTTTTCTACATTAGCATCTCTATCTTATTTGAAACACTAATATAGTCGTGCTGTGGAGCCTCTTCATCAGGAATTAAGTCATTTCTTATGAATGTACTAAATACTCCTGAATAGCCTAGGGGAAATTAAGAATGTACTTTCTCATCACGTGGTTTTCAATCATTGTGGAAGTTGGGCATTGGGAAAGTTGTTTCTGATTTCCTTGATATGGACACCCATTAACAAAAACTGCATAAAAACAATAATAAATATGTAGGATGTTTGACATTTTTACAAAGCACTTTTGAGAGATAAGTAGAGCAAGTGTTATCACTTTACTGAGAAGGAAAATGAGGCTCAAAGTTATAAATTGGGTGGCCCAAGACTACGTAGTATGTATAACATATATGGCTACCTAATTCCCAATGTAATATACTTTCAGCTGCCTTACCCTGCAGGCCATGCTGGGTTTGGAGAGGAACTGCCTTTCAACCCTGCAGTTTTCTTGCTTATTTGTAGTATTACATCTAGGTGAAGGGAATCTTACTCTATACATACTTAATTATATTTAAATGTAACTTTTTGATTTTTCTTTAAACAAATGACAGTAAATATTTTTTAACTTGCAGTTAAATTTAGCTGAGAAAATGCCTCAGTGATGTTTAAAATATATACCTGCAAACCATAAAGTTAGCAAATTTATTGTCTTTTTCTTGCTCAGGACATTAATCTTAATTTTGTCAGTAATGTGCAGTTTTCTTCAGATTGGACCTAAGTGTAAGTTTTAGATAATTTTGCTATATTTTATGAGCAGGTTTTTAAATTTTGGTCTCATTTTAATTAACTATTACTGTGTGAAACTTGAACTTTGGAAAGTTTTCTCTGCATTTTTAAATTCTGCCGTATCACAATGCTAGCTCTAAAATGGACATATTTACCTTTCATAATTTGGCTCGTATTTCTCCAACAAATAAAGGTTACTTAAAAATTCTTTCTTGTTTATAGCATATGGTCCCTTTAAGCAGAAAAGTCTCTGGGAGAGCTGGGGGTTCGACTTCATAGCAGAGCACTTGCTTTGCATACATATACGGGGCCCTGAGTTCTATCCCCAGCACTGTCAAAAATAAAAAGTAAAAAGTAAAAAGGTCTCTGGAATTAGCCTCACCTTTGTTTATCTCTATAGCAGTTGGCAATCACATTGTAATCATTTATTTACATGTTTGTGATTTTTTAAAAAGATTAAAGTCTTTATTGTGGCATCAGAGGTAATGTGATATAATAAAGAAAAAAAAAATGAACTGGGCATGATGGCATACACCTGTAATCCCAGCTCTCAGGAGATGGAGGCAGGAGGATCACAAGTTTGAGGCCAGCCTAGGCTACATAGTGACTTCCAGGATAGCCTGGACTACATAGTGAGACCCTATCTCAAAGTAAAAGAAGGAAGGAAGGAAGGAAGGACAAGAAGAAGGAAGGAAGGAAAGAGGAAAGGAAGGAAGGGAGGGAGGAAGGAAGGTAGGAAGAAAAGAGGAAAGGAAGGAAGAAAAGGAGGAAGGGAGGGAGGGAGGAAGGGAAGGGAAGGGAAGAGGAGGGAAGGAATGGGAAGAAGGGAAGGAAGGTTGAGCTATGGAGTCAGTCAGATCTAGTTTCAAATCCCAGTCTATCACTAGGTAGCACCTTGAATAAATTACTCAAACTTCCTGAGACTCAATTTACACACCTTTAAAATGAGGAAAATTGAATAAACAAAAAAAAAAGGTGAGGAAAATATTACTGACTTTTTAAGGTTGTGATGAAATGTTAAATGCACTCAAAACAGTTCTGATACACAGTAAGTTCTCCCTTTTTTGTTAGCATGCTTTGGCCTAGTGGTCCTGTATTTAAAGATTCTTTAAAATGTTGTTGAATTACTGAAATGATTAGATGAATACATATTCTTTTCAAAGAAAAGGAATATTTAAAGAATAAAAAATAATATTCTAGAATGATTCCTCCTAATTCAACTCTTTAGTTATAACTTAAAAATACATTCTATCTACATTTCAAATTTATTGGTGCTGTGTACCTAATGAGTAAATTTAACAGTACATAATCTTACTGCATTAAGCTCCGTCTTCCATAGATGGTTTCTTGACTCTTAGATATTACATATGGTCACCATTTTTGGAATTGTATGTTGTAAAAATGAAGATACATTCTTAATCTTCATTGTTCCTCTTCTTGTCCTTCCTCATGGAATTCTTTTTCTTTCTCTTTCATTTATAGCGCTCACTGTAGTGATGTTATTTGTGGACTTGCCTTTGCCTATCACTTTCAGCTCAAAATCTACTATAGGAGATCTTAACTTTTTTGAGTTTCCTTATTAACCAGTTTGAGATTATGATGAAAGCTGAACTATCCCCCCGGAAAAATGTACATGTGTACAAAAGTTTTCATAGTAGTTCAGGAAGCTCATTGGACTCCAGGACAAAGACTGTTTGTTCTTGTTGTTCGTTTTTTCGGACAGTGTCTATGGCCTGAAACTTGGTATGTAGCCCAAGTTCAAGGCTGGCCTTGAATTCTGTGATCCTCCTGCCTCAGTCTCCTGAATGGTGAGATTACAGGCATATGCTCCAATGCCTAGCTTGGACTGTTTTTTTACTAGATTGTATATTCTTTCAGTTCAATACCTGACTTTCATTGACCTTTGTTCTGTGGCAGAGCCTACCCCATACACAGGAAATGGTTAATAAATTGTGAATTGATGAATTTAAGTGCAAAATGAGACCTTTTAAGTTTCTAACTACAGAATCTCTAAACAGGATTTCTTCTTTGTTTCCTTAGGCTTTCATCTGAGTGGCACAGTAACTGAGCCAGCAACTGCTTCTGAACCAGCAGTGATTTACAAAGTTGCAATCAGTTTTGATCGATGCAAAATCACTTCAGTGACATGTGGCTGTGGGAATAAGGACATATTCTACTGTGCTCATGTAGTAGCACTCTCACTCTACAGGATCCGTAAGCCAGACCAAGTCAAACTTCGTCTTCCTATTTCAGAAACCCTTTTCCAGATGAATAGGGACCAGCTACAGAAGTTTATTCAATATTTGATTACAGCACACCACACTGAAGTTCTTCCTACTGCACAAAAACTGGCAGATGAAATTCTGTCCTCCAACTCAGAAATCAACCAAGTGAATGGTAATTGTACATTTTTCTTGCCAAAAGTGTCTTTATTCACAACCACTGTCACCAGAGCAACCCTCTTCCCTCTTCTATGTTGCTTTATTGAATTTTAAGTGGTTGAGATTTTTCTGCAATTGTAATAATTTAACCTCACTCAATTAATTCTATCTAAACAACTACATGTTTAACTTTTAGGTTCTTAATGCAATGCAATTGTCTATCTCACAAAGGTTTTGGCCTGGGATGTTGGTAATATTCTATTTCTTGACTTCAGTGATAGTTACACAGTTATTATCACTATGTAATAATTCATCAATCTGTACTCTTAAGATTGTACAGTATTCATAATTATATTACAGTAAAGTATGTAGGGGTGGCTGGGCACAGTGGCGCATGCCTGTAATCCCAGTGGCTCGGGAGGTGGAGGCAGGAGGATCGCAAGTTTGAGACCAGAGTCAGTCTGTGTAATTTAGCAAGACCCTGTCTCAAAAAGTGAAAAAAAAAAAAAAAAAAGGGGCTGGAGGCAGCAGTTCAGTAGTCCAGCACTTGCAAAGCATGCAAGTGCAAGGCCCTGGATTCAACCCCCAGTACCAAAAATAAATAAAGAATGAATGAATGAATGAATGTAGGGACTAGTGATGGAGTTCAGTGGTAGAGAACTTGCCTAGCCTGTCAAAGCCCCTCAGTTCAATCCCCAGCACTGCCAAAACCAAAAACAACATCATCAAAAAACTTGTGCGTGTGTGTACACAAACTTGTATGGACAGAATACTAGAAGGAAATTCACTATAATATTAACAATGGTAAACTATGGCTGGTAGAATTATAGATGGATTTTTTTAATGCTTTAGTGTAATTTAAAAATAATTATTAGCTTATATTTATTGTAAAAAATAAGGAGTTTTATTATGACATTTTCATATATATACACACATATATATAATGTGCTTTGAGCTTATTCTTTATTATTCATTATCATTCCTTTTTCTTCTTCTTTTTCCCTTTCTACTTTTGTGCAATTTTTACAATAAGTATATATTATTTTTACAATTTAAATAGGTCTTTAAGAATGAAAGAAAAATTGGTTCCTCAGACTTAATACCCACCTCAGGACAGGTCTCCATTGTGTAGCCTTATGCTAACTTGGTGCCTCTGCACACAATGGTTTGTTAATAACTATTATAAAAGACATCCTTTCCATTTTATCTTCTTATCACCATTTCTCCTAAAACTCTGAGAAAAATTGACTGTCACATTAAAGTGTCATTTACATTGATTAGCTCCACTTTACCACTTCTGGAAGGTAAGTCATTTTACTCTTGTGTGTGTTTGTTTGTTTTCTTTAGTACTAGGAGCTTGACCTCATGCATGCTAGGTGAGTGCTCTACCACTGAGCTGCACTGCAACACTGTTTTTTATTTTTTACTATTTTTAAGGTTTTTGAGACAAGGTCTCGCTAAGTTGTGCAGGCTGCCTCTGGCCTTGAACTTTTTTTTTTTTTTTTTTTTTTTTCGTTCTGTGGGAATATTTTACTGTATGACATCGCATCCAAATTATGATTTAAGTCCACACTTTTTTCTTTAGTGATCTATCTTTTTACATTGTCAGACGTATTACATGAATAATCTAGCCCATTTGCGTTATTGCCATCCTTTGGTATTCTTGGTATTATTATAATTATTTCCCAAACTATTAAAGTTGGGCTGTTTACTTTGAGGTCGCCCTCTCTCTCATTCCTGGCTCCTCCTTGTCCCTCCTCCCCCTCCTGTCTTCTCCCATCATCGCTTCCTTTTGCTAGATCCTTCCCTCCTTTGCACTCTTTGAATTGTCCCTTCTCTACTTAGTTTACATTAGCTTTTTATTATGTTCCAATTTCTGTATAGGATTTTTTCCTTCTTTTAAATTTGATCCAGCTCAAACATATGAATGAGAACATGTGGTATTTCTGTTTTTGGGCTTGTGTTCATTCACTTAAGGCAATTTTCTCCAATTCCATCTATTTTGCTGCAAATGACATTATTTCATTTTTTGATTGCTGAGTAGTATTCCAATGTATATATGTACCATAATCTTTTTATCCATTCTTCTGTTGATGGGCACTTTGATTGATTCCATATCCTTGCTATTGTGAAGAGTGCTACATTGAACATGGAGATGCAGGTGTCTCTGTGGTATGATGACTCATCTCCCTTTGGGTATATTCCCAATAGTGTTATAGCTGTGTCATATGGTAGATCTATTTTTAGTTTTCTAAGACATCTCCATATTGATTTCCAAAGTGGTTGAACCAATTTACAGCTCCACCAGCAGTGTAAGAGGGTTCCCTTTTCTCGACAGCCTCACCAGCATTTGTTGTTATTTGTTTTATAGGTCTTTGGCTTTGAACTCTTGATCATCCTGCCTCAGACTTCCAAGTCTCTGGAATCACAAACATGTTTCATGGCTCCCAGCTCATTGTCATTTCTTTTTATGAAAAGTCTAAAATATCCAAACCAGTAGACCTTGATGGGACATTTTAATTTAAATTAATTTAATTTTAAATCAGAAGATATCATCTGGGAGTTAGTGAGGGACAACTGAAGAAGCTACTTTGCAAACTCAAGGTCTTTTTTATTTAGTTAAAATTATCTGTGGTCTTATTCATTCACTAATAAATACTGTCCTCTTCTGTACTATCTAATCTTTGAATGTTCGCATTTCTTATTTAATCTTTTTTAAATTTTCTCTCCTGATGTTATGTGATCATCACTACAGGCAGTCTCAGTTATACCCTTGATTTCAAATACCATCAGTATACTATGACTCACAGGTTTATTGTGCCAGGCCAGATCTTCTGAGCTTTAGAGTCTGTATTTACCTGTTTCATATAACAGACATCCCAAGATCAATATATCCAAATGTGAATATATGATCTTCTTACTCAAACTTTCTTATCCTCCTGTATTCACCATCTCAACCTTAGCACTACCATCAAGTCACCAGATCATGATAGAAACCTTGTAGCCATCCCTAATACTTTTTACTGATGTTCCACATGCATTCCATTGGAAGATTTGTTAATTTAACCTCTTAAATATATTTTATAATGTTCTATTTCTCTCTATTGCTACTGCCATTACCCTAGATCAAACCAATATAATCTTTCATCTAGATTGACACATACCTTTCTAAATGATCTTTCCATATCCACTATTGCCCCTTCTATTCCATTTCCATGCATCCAGCCAAAGTGATTTTTCTATAACTGCAGATACTTACATAATATTTCTTATTTAAAATCCTTCAGTGGTCTCCTTTACTGTTAGGATAAGGTCCAGATTTCTATGGCCTACAAAACCTTTCATGAGCTGGCTTTTGCCTGCATTTTCACATGGTATTTCCTTTCCTTGAGGGAACATCCTTCTTCGTTTCCTTTCCCCTTCTTACGGTTGTATCAGTGAATAAGTAATTTATGATTTCATGCTGTTTTTGAACAAAAAATACCATATTTCCCACTCTCTGCCAGGATAACTCCCATTCATTCCCCAGGTGGTGGTTGTTGTTAGGTGCTGTTGAGTTAGTATCCGGGCTCATAGCAACCCTACGTACAACAGGTGAAACACTATTGTCAGTGCTTCTCTGCTGTTCATAGGGATTTCAGTGGCGGATTGATTTTTGGGAGTGGGTTGCCAGATTCATCTCCCAAGCCTACAGCACCTGGTGTTCCCAGGCGATTTCCCATCCAAGTACTACCAGGCCCAGCCTTGCTTAGCTTCTGAGATCTGATAGGATGGGATGCCACAGGGCAGCGGCTGCAGGCTATCCCCCAGGTATTAGTTTAAATGTCCCTTTCCCAGGGAAGCTTTCTTTTACCTGTCTTTCTTTCCACACAAAAATGTATACAGACAGAGGCTAAGGAAGTAGCTAAGTGACAAAGCTCTTGCTTCGCATACTCAAGACACAGGGTTCAGTCCTTGACACTGCCGAAAAAAAAAAAAAAAAGTGTCCCTGTGGGTATATGACTCTCTCCCCAACTAATCTATAGGCTCCAATAGGACAGGGAATATATCAGCTTTTTGCCCCACTATAAATCCAGTGGGCTGGGATTTAGCTCAGTGGGTAGAGCACTGCACTGCAGTCTCTGAGGTCCCGAGTTCAATTCCCAGCACCGCAAAAATGGGAGAAGGACCTGGCAGCCCACTCCCAAGGCAATCCCGAAACAGTCAGCCATTGAAAACCCTATGAGGGTCGTTATGAGTAGGATACCGACTCGACGGCACCTAACAACAAAAACATAAATCCAGTATTTGGCATCGGTTCTAATACATATCAGCCTGTCAATATATATTGATGGAATAAGGACCTGACAGCCCACTCCTCAAACAATACTGAAACAATCAACCACTGAAAACCCTATAAATGGCAGAGAAGCACCGATATAGTGCCGAGAATGGCACAGGATTGGGTAGTGTTTCATTCTGTTGTACATAGGGTAGCTGTGAATCGGAGCCAACTCTATAGCACCTAACAACAACAACAAACATATATTGATTGTTGATCTTTTATGTTTTGTTTTTGTTTTAAGACAAAGTCTTACTATATAGCCCAGGTGCTCCTTGAACTTCTATACTCAAGCAATCTTCCTGTCTTAGCCTCCCAAGTGGATGGAATTACAGGTATATGCCACCATGCCTGGATAAATATTGGTTTAATAAATGCAAAAGTATTATAAAATACTCTGTGCAGCCAGGCATGGTGGCACATGCCCGTAATCCCAGCATAGGGAGGCTGAGGCAGGAAGGTCTCAAGTTCAAGGCCATCCTGGGCTAATCATGCATATGAGGCCATCCTGATCTACATGGCAAGACTGTAAAAAAACAATGAAACCCCTAAACCCAAAAAATTTCTTTGTGGGGCTTCTGGCCAATTGCCAACTTGTGCTCTTCCCAGATAACTTTGATTGCCTCAGTAGACACATCAGCAGGTTATAATTTGTTACTTGGTTCCCCAAATATTGACTTAATCTCTTTTTTTTTTTTCTTGTGACTCCCATTTTGGAGACTCTATTTCTGATCTCCTGTGTCCATTCTAGACTAGCAAATATCTATACCATTTACTGTCCTTTCTCTCCTATCAAATGAACAACCCCTTCTGAAGTGTTAGGTGAAATTTTACTGTTAGTAACTCTGAAGACCTTGCTGTACCCTCACCTGATCCTGGCAGGTTTCTGTAGATGATACACTATTTTTAAAGTGTGCCTGATTTCTTCCACAGCTGTGACTACAACTACCAAATGGATCCCAAGGGTTCTCTACTCTTCACCTTCTCCTTCAAATCTTTGTTATTGTTGTTAGGTGCTGTTGAGTCAGGTCTGACTCATTGCTATCCTATTTACAACAGAATGATAGAGGCACTATATCTGACAGTGCTTATCTGCTACCCATAGAGTTCTCAATGGCTAATCATTTTGGGAGTGTGCTACCAGGTCCTTCTCTCATTTTTGCAGTGATGGGGATTGAACCCAGGGCCTCAGGCCACGTGGAGCAAGCACTGTACCGAGTGAGCTAAACCCCCACCCCCTTCAAATCCTTAGAAGTGGAGTTATTCCACACTTCCATCTGGTTGATTAAGGCCAGCTCTCCTGGGAGACTGGATCCTATTCACACTTTTTCATATCCTAATTGAATCACCCAAGAGTGAAAATTGGTATTCAAACCGTCTCTGCCCTCTGCTATTGGAACACTATTGCTGTTCTTTCCTTGTCCTTGTCCTTAGTGCCAAGGTACTCAAAAGTGCAGTCCTTGGTTTAACCTAATTTATCTCAGTTCCATCTCTCTTGAGCTACTGAAAACCAGAAACCTTAGAGTGAGACCCCATAATCTGCATTTCAAACACAAATTCCAAATGATTATTCTGTATAGTAACATTTGAGAATCACTATAGTGGTGACATCTCTGTTTATCCTCACATAGGAAAGCTGCATTTGCTGACTGATCCTGAAAACTTCAATTTCTTCATTTTAAAACTAGGATAATATCATCTCATATAGTTATTATGAAGGTTCCTTGGAATTTATTCAACAACTATTTATTGACCACTACTATGTGCTGGGTACTTTTCTACATGTTGCAAATATATAAGGAAACAAGTTTCTGCCCTCAATGAGCATACATTCCAGTGGACATATGTATAAAAAAATGGTTAGCATGTAGGTGTAGGCATGTAAGAAGCACTCAGTAGGTGGTTGTTATTAACAAATATGTAAGGGTAAAGAGTTTTGCTTTGCCGCTTTTAGTATACAAAAGAAGTATGTAGTATTTGCCCACCTAGAGCTTATATCTAGGTGGTCAACATGACATATATTTCCTTCTTCAAATATTAACTCAATACTATAAATTCTATAAATATTAACTCAGTACTATAATGAACCAGGTATTGTAAGGTAAAAAAAATCCCTATTCTTAAAAAATTTCAATTTAGTTGGGAACATATGAAAAATGTACAATTCCAATGTAAAGCAAGATGCAGCAGAAGTAATAATAAAGTGTTATGAAGAGTTTTATTGCCTTTTATTTGCTGAGCATATAAGCATAAGGTGAGTGTACTTTTGACAAGTGGCAATGGGCTATATGGCTAATTTGGTGGGGGAGGGGTAAAAAAAGAGCCTGTCATGTCAGGTGAACTAAGCAATACCTAAACTTCAGCAGTACTAGCTTCATGGTATACTTAGGGTTTCCATTTCTTATGATGGCCCTGACTCTAGAGCTGAGACAATTTTAACAAGGAAAATGGTTGATATTTTGGCCAAGGAACAGATTAGAGGGAATAGGAGGGAAGTAAAGAGGAAAATATAAGTAAAGTCATAAAGAAATATGATTAACTTCTGGGAACACTGTTTCTGGCTGAGGTATAGTATAGGGGAAATAGAGAAATGAAAGATAGGTCCAGAACACAGAGCTCCTTAAATGCCAAGCTAAAGCATTGAGACTTAACAGTGTATCACTGAAGACTTTGGGCAGAGAAGTGATATGATTACAACTACGTTTAGAATAAAATATTTGAAGAAAAGTAGTATATAATAGATACCATAAACTGACAGATCATACATGTTAATGAGTATTTGTGGAATGAATGAATGAAGTTAACCATACTAATTCTCTGGAGAATAAGATACACTGAAAAAAAGCTCAATAGAAGTGTAGCTCTGTTGTGCAGACTCAGATTTCACTTAAGCAGAGTTCTGGCACAGGGAAACAAGAAGAAAAGTAGACTAAAACATAATATGAATTTATAACCTACTGCATGACTATTCATAGAACCTTGACTTATATTAGTCTTCTGTCACTTGGAGGCAGGTTTCTAAAAACTTGTCACATGACTCTTTCTATAAATCACTGAGAGAAGAAGATTCAGTTCTAAAACATTCCAAAAACATTTCCAAGCCGGGCATGGTAGCACATGCCTGTAATCCCAGCAGCTCAGGAGGTGAAGGCAGGACGATCGCAAGTTTGAGACCAGAGGCAGTCTGAGTAATTTAGCGAGACCCTGTCTCAAAAAGTTAAAAAAATTGGGCTGGGGTTGCAGCTCAGTGGTCCAGCACTTGCAGAGTATGCAAGCATGAGGCCCTGGGTCCAGCCCCCAGTACCAAAAAAAAAAAAAAAAATTCCAAAAGCCTGCAACTTGGGAATTACCAGCACTGTGCTATAGATGATTTAGCTGTTGATTCAATTAAGGATTCAGCTGTGTGTAAGGAGCTAACAGACTACTAGGGAAGAGGGATGTGTAAATAACTACAACTATGTATTAAGTAGTTTTGTTGAGGTAAACCCAGATATGAAAGACAACTTGAGTATAAATTTATAAAATTATATCACCCTGTGTACAGCTCTGCCCACACTTTAGGGAGTGGCTTGTAGTGAACTTCAAAAACATAATTTTTTATGTTCTAAGAAAGAATTTTTAGTTTTGAAATCATAGATGTACATTAAGTCAGATTCGAACTTCATAGAAAAGCAAAAAGAGGAAAAATAATAAATGCTACCTTTCTAGGGGAAAAAATCAATATTTTTCTGTTGTGTTTTGAGGATATAGAGGAAAACCAAACAATTTCTGCTACTGTACCCTCAGAACACAACACAGTCAGTTCTGCAGCAGATAGCAGCTGGATGTCCTCTAATCTGATTCATTTCTGAGGTGTAAGATCCCACAAGTTGAGGGCTTAGTCCTCAAGACTGTTCCCCCAACACACACACACACACACACACATACACACACACACACACACACACACTTCAGATGCTGTTCACAAGCCTCAGGTTGTTTTTTAGCTGTGCTTTTGAGTGGCTATTATTAGAGGTTCCCATAAACACTTCTGCTAGTTCAACTAACTTGCTAGAATAGCCAGGTGGGGTGGCACATGCCTGTAATCCCAGCAACTCAGGGGCCAGAGGCTGGCAGGATGATAATGAGTTCAAGGCCAGAGATGGCCTGTGCAATTTAGCAAGACCCCGACTCAAAATTTAAAAATAAAAAATGGGCTGCACGGTGCAGCTCAGTGGTAGAGCCCTTGCAAAGTATTTGTGAGGCCCTGGGTTCAACCCATAAATGTCACAAACAAAACAAAGCAAAGCAAAAAAAAAAAAAAAAAAAAAAAAAAAAAAAAAAAAAAAAAAAAAAAAAAAAAAAAAAAAAAAAAAAAAAAAAAAAAAAAAAAAAGACAAACTTGCTAGAACATGTCATAGAATGCAAGGAAATATTTCATGTACGTGTACTGATTTATTATAGAAGATATTATGAAATGACTTGGACAAGTCCAGTCTCTTCCCCATAAATTTGACATCTTGTAGCAGTGGGGACAGGAAAAAAAAAAAGATATTACAAAACACACGACTAAAGAGATGCATGGGCTGGGATTTAGTTCAGTGGGTAGAGCGCTGCACTGCAGTCTCTGAGGTCCGGAGTTCAATTCCCAGCACCGCAAAAATGGGAGAAGGACATGGCAATCCACTCCCAAGGCAATCCCGAAACAGTCAGCCATTGAAAACCCTATGAGGGTCACTATGAGTCGGATACTGACTCGACAGCACCTAACAACAACAAAGAGATGCATAGGGCAGGCATATGTGAACAAGGGCCAAGCTTCCATACTCTCTCCAAATGTGCTACTCTCAAGGAATCTCCCCATATTCTGACATCTGAAAGCTCTACAAACTCTGTCCTTTTGAGTTTTTATGGAGATATTATTATATAGGCATGATTGATTAAATCATTGTCATTGGTGGTAAACTTAACCTTCAAGCCTTCTCTCCTCCCCAGTACTTGGGGTATGGGCTTGAAAGTCCCAAACCTCTAATCCTTTCTTGGTGAACAAAGCCCATCCTGAAGCTGTGTAGGGGCTGCCTGCCATCAGTCAGCTTATTAGCAGACAAAAAGACACTTACCACTTAGAAAATTCCAAGAATTTTAGGAATTCTATGGCATGAAATAGGATAAGCACCAAATATATATTTCACAGTATCACATGTGTATTTCCTTCTAGGCTTTTTTCCCCCTGGATGGTATTTATAGACCTTGGAAAAGGTGACTTATGTGAACACGAACTAGCCTTAGATCTCTTACATTTCTTCTGGGCCACATAGCTGGCAAAGCCCATATTAAAGCTGAATAATCTGTCTGTGCCTGCAGCTGTAGCACTGTGGTGTCTGATTCTGTCAGATCTTGGAAGCTAAGCAGGGTCGGCCCTGGTTAGTACTTGGATCGGAGACTGCCTGGGAACACCAGATACTGTAGGCTTGGGAGAAAGACCTGGCAACCCACTCCCAAAAATCAACCCACCATTGAAAATCCTATGAATAGTAGAGAAGCACTGACAATAGTGTTTTGCCTGTTGTAATAGGGTCACTATGAGTTGGATACAGACTCCACAGCACCTAATAGCAACAACAATCTATCTGTATCTGAATATGCTCATAAAGTGTCCCTCCAGCTGAACATGTAGCATGTGAATTCAGTGGCTTAATTTCACTGTTTCCATTCCTCATAGGTGCCCCTGACCCCACAGCTGGGGCCAGCATTGATGATGAAAACTGTTGGCATTTGGATGAAGAACAGGTGAAAGAACAAGTGAAGCTCTTTCTCTCCCAGGGAGGTTACTATGGCTCTGGAAAACAGCTCAACTCAATGTTTGCCAAGGTAAGATACAAAAAGGTTTTTGTTTGTTTGTTCATTTTAAAGTTAAAGTAAACTGTGATGACCTAGTTTCATGCATTGTATTTAGGCTGCTTAACCCAGCTATACTGAACTCTTGAAACCTAGTGGGAGGGGCTGAGCAGAGCCCACCTGAGTGGGCTGCACCAGGGAGCCCTACTACCTCACCCTAGTAATCTGTTCTTTCTGCTCCACTGTCTAAATGAGCTACCAGTACTGAGGGATTCTAACAAGGAAACTATCTGCTCTCTGCTGTGAACCCAAGGGTGCCTGATGCAACCTTGAAGACTAGAGTTTCAACAATGTCCCCAAAGAAATTTAGTGTTTTGAAAGTGGAGACTCTTAGCAGTCTTAAATCTTTTCCTTCCCTCCCTCCCTTCCTTTCTGCCCTTCTCTTTTCCTTCCTTACTTATTTCCCTCCTTCTTTCCTTCTTTTCTTCCTTCCTTCCTTCCTCTCTTTCATTCTCCATCCTCCCTTTCTTTCTCCCTTAATACCTACTTGTTTGTTATTAGGTGCCTTTGAGTCATGTCCAACTCATAGCGACCCTTATAGGGTTTTCAGTGGCTGCTTGTTTCAGGATTGCCTTGGGAATGGATTGCCATGTCCTTCTCCCATTTTTGCGGTGCTGGGAATCAAACTTCAGACCTCAAAGGCTGCAGAGTGGCACTCTACCAACTGTGCCAAATCCCAGCCCTTAACACCTAGAGGTATAATTCATACACTATACAGTTCACCCACATAAAGTGAATAATTCAGGCTGGGGATGTAGCTCAGTGGGAGAGCACTTGCCTAGCCTGCACAAGGCAGGGTTCTATCCCTAGCACTGCAAAAAACAAACAAAACAAAAACTTCAAAGTGTATAATTCAGTGGTTTTTGGCATAGTCACAGATATATGTAGCCATCACTGTAGTCAACATTTTCTCTTTTTTCCTAGTAATCTTATAGTAATTTTTTGGCTTACAACTTAATGGACTCTTTATGACATTTCCATACATGTATATAATTGTACATTGCTCATGTTCATCTCTCCAGTTTTCCTCTCATGACTCCCTCCCCTGTAGTCAACATTTTCATCACCTCAGAAAGAAACTTCATAGAGCTGGGGATATAGCTCAGTGGTAAGCATATTTGCTTTTTGTTTTGCATACACAGGGCCGTAGATTCAATCCCTAGCACTGCACCTCCCTCCCCCCCAAAAAAAGGAAACCTCCTGCCTTTACCTGTCATGCTCTTTTATCTTCCACATTTCCCTCCCCCACCCCTTAACAACCTCTAGTCTACTTTTTGTCTCTATAGGTTTCCCTATTGTGGACTCTTCCCTATTACAGACTTTCATATGAATAGAATCATATATAGAGTATGTAGTGTTTTGTGGCTGGCTTTTTTCATTTAACCTGATATTTTCAAGGTTCATCTGTGTTATACTGTGAATCGGTATGTCATTCCTTTTTATGGCTGAGCCATAATCCATTGTATGGATGCTGTACATTTTGTTTATCCTTTGTTAGTAGACATTTTCACCTTTTGGCTATTATGAATAATGCTTCTATTAACATTCTTGTACAAGTTCTACATAGACTGTTTTCCAAGGCCGTTGCATCATTTTACAGTCCTACCCAACAGTGTTAAGGCTGGAGTTCAGCTCAGTTTGTAGAATGCTGCTCTGCACTCTCTGAGGCCCTAGGTTTGATCCCCAACACTGCAAAAACAGAAGGATGTGACAGCCCACTCCCAGAAAAATCAGCCATTGAAAACTCTAAGGGTTGCTTTGAGTTGGACCTGATTCAGTGGCACCCAACAACAACAACCCAACAGTGTCTGAGGTTCTGATTTCTTTTCATCCTGGCCAACACTTGTTACTGTCTTTTTGATTCTAGCCGTGGTGGCAGACATGAAGTGGTATCTCATTATGCACAATAGGCTTTCTTGGTACATACAGAGATCTTGTTTACATGGTAAGAAGCTGTCTTTCTGGCTCTTTGGATAGGTTGTACTCAAATACTTCATCTTCTCACCCTACTCTTCTTACTTTTCTTCTATTTTTTTATGCTATGCAGTCACCAATCTCTTGCCCCTCCTTACATGTCAGGTTCGAGAGATGCTGCGGATGAGAGATTCCAATGGAGCCAGGATGCTGACACTTATAACTGAGCAGTTTATGGCTGACCCACGACTCACACTCTGGAGGCAGCAAGGAACAAGCATGACGGACAAGTGCAGGCAGCTCTGGGATGAGCTAGGTAAGTCCCCAGTCTCTCAGAAGTGTTATGTCCTAACACCTGCCCTCTGTCACTAATGTTAGTGAACATTTTGCCATCAGTGATTGCATGGGTCACTTACTAAGTCTAATAGGTGGATTAAAAGGTCTAATAAAGTAATGTGAGTGAACATTTTGCCATCAGTGATTGCATGGGTCACTTGCTAAGTCTAATAGGTGGACTAATAGGTCTAATAAGGTTCTCCAGAGGGTACCCAGAGTAATTCCAGATTCACTTTTGTTGCTTCTACAGTATTGTGCTTTCTTGTTGACATTAGCGTTCTGTTCCATATGTTATCTACTTGGAAAGCCTTTGCTGAAAGAAAACCTCTTTACTTGGCTTCTGCTGCATGGCACTAGCCTAGCTCTCCAAATACTTATCAGCTTCACTTTTGTTGCTTTCCCTGAGTCTGCTTTTCTTTATCACTCCAGCCAGACCTCTTAGACAGAAGGCAGGTTCCAATACTTAGGCTTTGCCTTTCTGTTCTTTCTCTGTACTCCTTTAAGAACTTCTTAGAGCCATTTTCCTAGCTAAGGAAATGATCATAAAGTCTATTTACTGGGGGAGTGCCTAGGCGTGGGTTATAGAAACTACTATTAGCTCAGTTCCTGAGCTAGAGAAAATAGAAGCAGACTTGAAGATTCCTCATTTCCCCACCTACACATCTCTTTACCTATCCATGTCTATACCCATATTCTTAGCTGCCTTTTCTAGTAAAATCCCTAAAGTATCTCTGCTCCCATAAAAGGCCAATCCTTACATATTTGCTCTCAGTTCTATCCTACCTCTTTTTCTAAAGAAATCTGCTCCTGCAGTTTTCTCCTTTCTCTGGCATTATTAATTTTTCTCTCTTTATAGGATCATTCCTATCAGCATACAAATATGCTCTAATATAGTCAATATGAGATTTATGAAATTTGAGAATTTAAGTTCCTCTGATGTTCCAACTATCCCCCTCCAACTATTACCCCATTTCTCATCTTCCCTGTAAAGCAATATTTTTTGAAAACCTTATCTGCAGTTATTCTTTCCATTTACTCACCTTTGTTATCCACCAGTCACACTCCATTTTGGTTTCCATTGCTTGTTGCTACCACTTTACTTAAGTAGCTCCCATCAAAGTCACCAGTAACTTCCATATTTCCAGATATAATGATTGCTTCTCAATTTTCATCTTACTTGACCTCTTAGCTGTTTTCAATAAAGTTGACCATACTCTTCTGGAAACTTATGCTTCTGTTGATTTCCATAACTGAACTGGATACAGTCTTGGTTTCCTTCTTATATTCTTGACTATGTTTTCTCAGTCCCCTTTGCAGGCTCCCCTGCCTTTCTTGACTTTTCTGAATATTGATTACCACATGTGCTCCACAGCCCCCACTTCCCTGTCTACATTCTCTACCTAAATGATTATATTCGTTCCCATGGTTTTAAACATCATGCAGATGCAGGTGAGTCAAAAATTTATATATCTAAGAACTGGGAATGTGGCTCAGTAGTAGAGTGATTGCCCAACATGTTCGAGATCCTGGGTGTGATCCCCATCACTGGAGGGAAAAAAAAAACCTTCTATCTAACCCTGATCTTTTTCCTGAGCTCCAGGCTATGTCCAGGTGCAAGCAACATTTAAGAAACATCTCAAACTTAATATGGCCATCACAGAATTCTTACTTTTCTTATTCCTCTGTTGTTCTCATTTTAGTACACAACATCAAAATGTAGCTCTTGCTCATGAAGAAAATCTTAGAGTCATCCTTAATTCCCCATTTTCTACCTTGTGTATCTAAACCAAGACTTCTCAGACTTGGAAGATGGAATGAGAGAATATAAGTAAAATACTTAAAATAATGCCTAGCCAATAAAAATAAATGACAGTTATTATTATATGTTATATATAATAATTACACAAATTTTACACTTCCATCATAGCTACATTTACTTAGAGTTTTTGACACTGTTTTGTAAATTGCAGAAAAATACACTTTTGGATACTGATAACAGCACTGTGAATGCTGTTATATTGTAGACATATGCAAGACCTTTTGCTTTGGCTGTTTCTTAGAGATGTGAGAGGGTGTTTTTTTGTTTGTTTGTTTTTGTTTTTGTAGTACTTGGGGGTTGAACCCAGGGCTTGCACATACTTTGCAAATGCTGTACCACAGGGCTGTGCCCCCAGGCCATTTTTTTGTTTTTCACCTTGGGACAGGTCTCACTAATTATAAGTTATGCAGGCTACCTCTGGCCTCGAGCCTGCAATCCTCCTGCCTCTGCCTCCTGAGTCACTGGACTTACGGCATGAACTGCCATGTCTGGCCTAAGATGTGACAGTGTCAGAATATTTTTGAAAAAAATTCATAAAGACCTAATTAATAAGACAGAAAACTCATTTTTAATTTATAAAGTACTTATACTCCCTTTGTGGCAATCTTCTATGTGTAAAGAATAAATATGAAGATCTTTTTCCTCACTATAAATGAAAAGCACTTTTTAAAATTGTTACTAATACTGTAATCCCCTTAAGAGCCATTATTGTAATCATTATTATCAGTGTAGATAATACAAATAATCATTATTATCATATAGTTTCTTTTTCATGGTACATTAAAAAAAAATAGAGTTGAACCAGTAGAAAGGAACTTTGATCTTCAGTTAGTTTCTGAAATTTCTGTTAAGATGCCTTTCTAAATATTACTATTTGACTTTGAGAGGCTTTGAAACAGTATATGAATGTACTTCTATCTATGGATGTAGCTCTATCCCAAAGGTTGTTTAAATTAAGAAGCAACTGCACTAACTGCATCAGGGTGTGATGTCACACACCTGTAATCCCAGTATTCAGGAGGCTGAAGCAGGAGGATTGTAAATTCAAGGCCAGCCTGGATTACATAGTGAATTCCAGGCTAGTCTGAGCTACATAGCAAGATCTTGTCTCAAAAAATAATAGCAACCAAAAAAAAAAAAAAAAAAAGACTGCATCTGTGCATATATGCTTATTGCTAATTTGAGATTAAGAAATTATCTGGCAAGCCACAACACCAACCTTGAAAAGAAGAAGCAGGTGGCAGGTTTCCTTGAAAAGGAGGGTGCTGTGGTCAAAGAAAAAGTGTCCATTGGTTATTTGGAATATGTGCTACTCTGCTATGTTGTTGTTGTTAGGTGTTGTTGAGTCGTGTCCGATTCATAATGACCCTCATAGGGTTTTCAATGGCTGGCAGTTTTGGGATTGCCTTGGGAGTGGATTGCCACATCCTTCTCCCATTTTTGTGGGGCTGGGAATCAAACCTGGGATCTCAGAGATGGCAGAGCAGTGCTCTACCAACTGAGCTAAATCCCAGCTGCTTCTACAAATCTTAGCAGTTTTTAAAATATGTACTGAAAGGAGCAAATGGGATTTCTTTTGTTATTGTTTTGGATTTTTAAATTGCTTTTATTGTTGCTGTTTGCTTTTTGTGGACTTTTGTTGTTTTGGTTTGCTCTTGGTTTTGGTGCTGAGGATTGAACCCAGGGCCTATGCATGTTAAGCATGCACTCTACCACTGAGCAACCTGAGCTGCTGCTGCTTTGGGAACTTTCTCTACCACCCAAAAAATGAAACTGAAACTTTAAGGCTTACATATACAACAAAGGAGAGATATCAAGGATGTGAATTGCTTTGTTTTCTAGGGGCTTTATGGGTGTGCATAATTTTAAATCCACACTGCAAACTGGAGGAAAAATCCTGTTGGCTACAGCAACTGCACAAGTGGAGTGACCTGGATGTCTGTCCTCTGGAGGATGGGAATTATGGGCATGAACTGCCCAACATCACCAATGCACTTCCCCAGAATGCTAATCACAGCCCAGGTGAGCTAAGTGCCCTTTTAGGCTTTTTGTGGCTAGAACTTCAAAAGATAGGAGAGTTAAAGCCCCAGAACAATAGTGGCTAGCCAGCTTTTTGTCTGTCAAAATTACTATCCTAAATAAGAAAAGCCTGTCTTTTTATTAATCTTGAAATTCTAAATCTTAAATAAGAGTAAGCTTTTGTCTTTGACATTGGGATACTGTCCTTGTCCACATCTAGTGTGTGTCCTTACAATGCCCAGCATAAAGTCCTAAAGCTCTCTGCATGATTCCTCTCTACACTTCAGGTTTTCTGTGTCTAATGGATCTTGGACCTCAGTTTGGGCTGATTTGAGTAGTTCAGAAGACCTACCTTAAGGGAGGGACAGGGGCCTACCAAAAAACAAACAACAACAAATAAAACAGTTTAAAAAGTGTCCTGACTATGGTTGTTCTTACTCTGTTTCTTTCTCTGTTTTCCTCAAATTTTTGTACAGTAGGTATTTGAATAAGGCCATCCTTCCAAGTTATTGCCAGCACTCCTGCCCCATTTTAAAACAAATCCAATACATTGATACTGTACCATCTGCCTTTTGAGCCCATTGTCCTACAGACATCACTTGGTATCAGCATTCACATCAGTATTATTTCATCTAACTTCAGGTTATTTGATATTGACAACTGATTGTTCTTCAGTCCATTGAGCATCTTTGTTGGTAAGAGATTTTATTAGACAGTACTTTTATACTTTGTCCCTGTTCTTTTAACTAACACTATTGGTATGTTTAATCTCAAGGAGGAAATAATTTAAATTATTGTTTTTGCTTGCTCATCTTTTACTACACCATAATTTGTTGTCAGTATATTTATGATAACTAAGGTAAGGAGCCATGAAAATGCTACAAGTTTGTCACCTCATTAACCTACCTATTTCTGGCATTCATTTAGTTGGGACAACATAGGAAGCCATCAGTTTAGTATTGGCTTTGGATGACATAGAGGGTCAAGACATACAAATATATGCCTCTAGTCTGAAGTTTCTTCCTTGTTATAATGTATTTATTCTTCTGCAGTCACGAAAGTAGTAGACAGAGTTCTGGGTATTTAAAGCATTTTTAGGTTAGGAAGTGGAGAAAGAACTATAAAGCAGACCTAGAAATAGGAAGAATGAAGTAATGAGAATGAAGAATGAAGTAACCGAGAGAAAGTAGTGTCTCAGAACTCAAATGACAAAGATGCTTCACAGAGAGAGTGATCACTGTGTCAAGTACTGCTGAAAGGTTAAGATTATGATTGAGAGCTAGGTGCAGTGGGGCACCCCTGTAATCCAAGCAATTTAGGAGGCAAAGGCAGGAGGATCACAAGTTTGAGACCAGAGGCAGTCTGTGTAATTTACTGATATCTTGTCTCAAAAAGTAAAACAACAACAACAACAAAAAAAAAATGGGCTGAGGGTTTCAGCTCAGTGGTACAGCACTTGCAAAGCATGCAAGCGTGAGGCCCTGGGTTCAACCGCCAGTATCAAGACAAAAGTAAAATAAAAAAGATTATGACTGAGAGTCAACTACTACATTTAGCAATGGATGGCATTAGTGACCTGTACAAGAGCTATTTCAGTTGTGGTGGGGTTGAAAACCTGGCTAGGATGAGCTCAAGGAAGAATCAGAGCAGAAGATATGGAGATGGTAAATATATACTATTCTTTTGAATTATTTTTCTTAATTCTTCTACCTCAGAGAATAGGGGTAGCTAGAGAGGTATGTGGAGTCATAAGAGAGATTTTTTTACGATAGGAGATATAATCCACAGAGAGAAAATTCTGTGATGCAGAAGAAACAGGATATAATTCCTAAAGCTATTTCTTGGATAAAAGAAAAGAAATAGTATCTTTAGAGTAAGTGGAAGGCTTGGACTTAGATGTAGAAACAGCAACAGGGGAAGGGGGGACAAACAGCACCACCAGCTGGGGACCCAACTTTAAAACTCATGACTTTTGGGGAATGTTTAGATCTAAACCATAATAGTCCACTGCAGACTCCCAAAGGTTCATGGCCATCTCATAATGCAAAATGCATTTAGTCTAACTTTAAGAGTCCCTGAAGTCTTAACAGCCTCAACTGTGTTCAAAAGTCTAATTCCAAAATTTCCATTGAGACTTAAAGTGAACTTGGCTGTGGGCCCCTGAAAGACAAAAAACAGGTTACATACTTCCAACATATAATGGCACAGCATTCCCATTCCAAAAGGGAGGAATTGGGGCACAGAAAGGAAACATTGATCCATAGCAAGACCAATATCACACTGGACACAAAAAACTGTTAGTTCAAGTCTAGCACCTAGCACATGTGATATCGTCTGGCATCTGGCATCATCTGAGCTCAAACTTGCTAGTATAGCTCTGCCTCTTGGGCCTTCTCATTTGCAGCACAAACAGTACTCCTTGGCTGGTTCCACTTTTTGCCAGCAGCTTCCCTCAGCAGATGTTTCACAGTGCTAGAATGTCCAGCAGCCTAGACTCTCTATTGATGCTCAAGCTCTACCCTCAAAGCTTCAAGCATCAACCCTCTGGAAGATCTCTGCAGGGTATCCAATCCTAGTACCCACTGCCTGGCCTTGCAGGCTATCTTCTGGAACCTTGGTGGCAGCCTCTATAATCTCTTAATTCTTGGATTCTTCATGTCTGCAAAACCAGCACTTCATGGATGATGCCAAGAGTTGCTGCTACATGAAGAGGTAATTGGGCCCTTTTGGACCATGGCTACAGTGGCAGCCTCTGTATGCTCAGGCTGAGAAACCATTTCCCTGAGCAGCCTCTTTCCGGCAGAGTGTCCCAGAGAAACTTCCCTTTCTGACATGTCCTTTTGGTTCTCATTAATTCATCACTCCTACTTCTTAGGTCTGCTTTACAGTCCTTTCCCCACTTCCTAACTTAAAAATGCTTTAAATACCCAGAACTCTGTCTACTACTTTGGTGATTGCAGTGTTTTAATAATCATATATATGTTAACAACTCCCAAATGTGTATATCCTTCCTAGACCTTTCTTTTCAACTCTACTCTTGTGTGTTTGTGTGAGTGTGTGTGCACGCACGCGCGCGCGCGTATGTGTGTTTCAGTAGGAATTTTTTTTTTTTTTGCTTTTTTAATTTTTATTTTATTTTATTTTTGTGGTACTTGGGATTTGAACCCAGGACCTTGCACATACTTTGCAAGCGCTCTACCTGTGGGCTGCACCCTCAGACTTTTTCTTTTTCTTTTCTTTGTTTCTTTTCTTTTGAGATAGGGTCTTACATAGTTATGCAAGCTGCCTCTGGCCTCACACTTGTGATCCTCCTGCCTCAAACTCCCAAGTCACTGGGATTAGAGGCATGCTCCACATACCACATGCCTGGGTTTTTTGTTTTGTTTTGTTTCCATCATTCTTGATTATTCTCTTTATCTATTATCCTAGATCTAATCTGTGAACAGATCTTCCTGCATTTACCTTCAGAGTATAACCAGAATCCAATTACTTCCCATTACTACTGCTAATTACTCTGACTTGCTACCGTCATCTCTCACAAATTATTACAGTGGCTACCTAACTGCTTGCTCATTCCATCCAAACTACACTGGCCTCCTTGTTCTTAGACACTCCCCAAATATATTCCCACCTCAGCACTTAGTACTTGATATTCCTTCCACTTGCAAAGTTTTCTCCCTCTCTCTCTCTCTCTCTTTCTCTCTTTTTGTGGTATTAGGGTGCTGAACTCAAGCCCTCACACATTCTTTGCAAGCGCTCTTAACAAGTGAGCTGTACTCCCAGCCCCCTTTTTATGTTTTATCTTGAGACAGGGTCTTGCTAAGTTACACAGGCTGCCTCTGGCCTCAAACTTGTGATCCTCCTGGCTCTGCCTCCCAAGTTGCTGGGACTATAGGCATGCATCACCCTACTTGGATTCTACCTGGAAAATTTTTCCCTCAATTATCAATAAAGCTTGTTCCTCTTTGCCTGAAGATCTGTAATCAAATTTGGTTTAGATTTTGGTATCAGGGTGATACTAGCTTTATAGAATGAAGTTGGAAGTGTCCCTTTTCTACTCTGTGAAATAGTTTGAGGAGAATAGATATTAATTCTTCTTTGAAGATTTGGTAGAATTCTGCTGCTAAACCATCAGGACCTAGGCTTCTTTGTTGGGAGATTTTTTTACTACTGTCTCTATTTCAGTGAATGTAATGGGTCTGTTTAAATTGCTTATATCCTCTGGGCTTAATTTTGGTAATTCATATGTGTTAATGAACTTTTCCATTTCTTCTGTATTTTCATTTTTGGGGAATACAATTTCTCAAAATATTCCCTGATGAGCTGGGCACGGTGGCACATGCCTATAATCCCAGCGGCTCGGGAGGCAGAGGCAGGAGGATCACAAGTTCAAGACCAGAGGCAGTCTGTGTAATTTAGGGAGACCCTGTCTCAAAAAGTAAAAAAATGGGCTGAGGGTGCAGCTCAGTGGTCCAGCACTTGCAGAGCATGCAAGCATGAGGCCCTGGGTTCAACCCCCAGTACCACCCAAAAAAAATATTCCCTGATGATCTTCTGGATTTCGTTGGTATCAGTAGTTATGACCCCATTTTCATCTCTAATTTTTTTAATTTGGGATTTTTCTTTCTTTCTTTTGGTGAGACTGGCTAGGAGGGTGTCTATTTTATTAACCTTTTTGAAGAACCAGCTCTTAGACCCATTAATTCTTTGAATTGTCTTTTTGGATTCTGATTGGGATTTTTCTACCTTGATCTTTATAATTTCTGTCTGAGTGCTTCTTTTGCAGTTGGCTTGTTATTGGCCTTCTAGTGCCTTAAGATGTCATTAGGTTATTTAATTGGGCCTTTCCTAAGTTATTGATGAAGGCACTCATGGCTATCAGCTTCCCTCTTAGAACTGCCTTCTGTTTATCCCAGAAATTTTGGTAGAATGTGTTCTCATCCTCATTTCATTACAGAAATTTTTAAATTTCTGCTCTGATTTCTTTGATAACCCACTGATCATTCAGCAGTATATTATTTAGTCTTCACAAATTTGTAACATTTCTGAAATTTTTCTTGTTTTTGAGTTCTAGTTTTATTCCACTGTGATCTAATAAGATACAGGGGATGATTTCTATTATTTTGTATTCATTGAGGCCATTTTTGTGGTTTATCTTAGAAAAAGTTCCATGTGGTGCCAAGAAGAATGTGTTCCATATCTGATGGATGGAATATTCTGTAGATGTCTGTAAGGTCCAGTTGGTCTATAATGTTATTTAAGTCCATCATTTCTCTATTGATTTTTGGCTTTGATGTCCTGTCTCTGGCAAAAGTTGGGTACTGAGGTCTTCCATAATTATTGTGTCTGGCCCAATGTGTTCCCTTATCTCCAATAAAAATTTTGTTTTATGAAGCTAAGTGTACCTGTATTTGGTGAGTAAATATTGAGTATCATTATGGGTTCTTGGTTGACTGTTCCTTTTGCTAATATGTAGTGTCTTCCTTTGTCACTTCTGATTAGTTTGGGGTTGAAGTCTAAATGATCAGAAATTAGTATAACTACTGTTTTTTTGTTTCCTACATGCATGGTATATTGTTGTCCAGCCTTGAATTTTCAGCATTTTATGGTCTTTATGGATGAGGTGATTCTCTTGAATCCTGCATACCAAGGATTTACATTTTTTAATCCAGTTGGCCAGTCTATGCCTCTTAAGTGATGACTTAAGACTGTTTACATTGACAGTAATTATTGAGAGCAACATATTATTCTGTAACAATTTGGTATTTGCTTTTATTTTTATTCATATTTGGCCTATTGTTTTCTTAATTTCTCCTCATATTTATTATTTATTCCTTTAATCTTATATTTGAAGTTGTTTTACCCCTCCCATATGCAGTGTTTCATTGAGGATCCTCTGCATTTCTGGCATGGTGGCTGCAAATTGTTTAAACAGGTCTGTATTATGGAACGTCTTGAACTCACCATCTATTTTAAAAGATAGCTTTACTGGGTACTGTAATATTGATTAACAGTTATTTTTTTTCAGGGCTTGAATGATGTCTGACCAAGTTTTCCTTGCCTTTGGGGTTGTTGTTGAGAAATCAGCTGTTATTCTGATGGGTTATTCTGATGGGTTAGCTTTTGTAAGTGAGTTGGCACTTCTCTCTTGTAGCTTTTAGAATACCTTCTTTGCTCTCTAGATTTAGCATCCAATTATAATATGTTGTGGAGCGGATCTGTTCTGATGTACTCTTTTTGGAGTTCTGGATGCTTCAGTTGTATATATGTCTATTTGTTCTCTTAGTTTTGGAAGGTTTTCATCTAAAATCTGTTTGAATAGATTTCCTATTCCTCTTGTGTTGAGCTGAAAAGCTCCTTCGTGAGCCCCCTGAATTAGTAGGCTGCACCTCTTCATTTTATCAAAGATCTCTTGAAAATCTTGATCATTTTACCTCATCCTTTTTTCTTCTTAACCTCTGAGTAGATAAGCTCCTCCAGTTTTTCTTCAGAATTAGATATCCTATTGTTGGCTTTATCTAGTCTGGAGACTGTAGACTCTCCTGTAATATTCAATTGATTAATTTTGTTCTGTATTTCCAGAATTTCTAATTGATTCTTCTTCAGAATCTCAATTTCTTTGCTGTATTTTTCTTCTAAGTTGGATACTTTCCTATCTAGAATTTCAGTTGCTCCCATTGCAGTGTCCTTGAGGTCTTTCAACATATTTATCAGTAAGCTTCTAAATTCTTTTTCTGGTATCTCAAAGACTTCAGTTACTTTGAGATTATCCCCTGAAGGGCTTTGGTGTATTGGAGATTCCCATCCATCCTGCCCTTTTATGTTTTTCTATTGATGCTTGCCCACTGTTTGATTTGGGTACAATGTCTGCCCAATGTAAGGGTGTTAGAAGTCTAGATCCGAGCCAGGTGCTGTGGCGCATGCCTGTAATCTCAGCGGCTTAGGAGGCCAAGGCAGGAGGATCACAAGTTCAAGACCAGAGGTAATCTGCATAACTTAGCAAGACCCTGTCTCAAAAAGTAAAAAAATGGGCTGGGGGTACAGCTCAGTGGCCCAGCACTTGCAAAGCATACAGGCGCGAGGCCCTGGGTTCAACCCCCAGTACCGCAAAAAAAAAAAAAAAAAAAAGAAGAAGAAGAAGAAGTCTAGATCCAAATTTGACTAATGAACCAACAGATACTTACTAATAATCAAAGCTCCAGAACCACCCAGCCCACACAGAGATTGATAGAGAGAGGAAGGAAAAAAGAGAAATAAAAGAAACATAAATTTGTATACAGTATTGATAAAAAGTAAAAATTCAATAATACACAAGAGCAGTGCACATTACAAAGGCAAATCCCCAAACCATTCAACTCCCTCAGACAAAAGAAAAGGAAAAAAGAAAAAGATAAAGATAAAAAGAAATATATGTATCGTTCTTTGTATATAGCATTAACAAAAATGAAAATAAACAATGAATCATACAAAGTAGTATCTTGCAAAAGCAGAACCCCAAAGCCATTCAAATCTCTCAAGAAGAAGAAAGGAAAAACAAAACAGACAATAAAAACTGAAAATAAACAAAAAATAAAAGCAAAAATACAAAACTAAAAATAAAACAGCTTGCCGTAATTAATTCAGGGTGTATGAGTGTCACTCAGCTCCTTAAGATATCTGTCTTATGCCTAGATGTTGTCGAAAAGATGTCCCCTTTCTGGTCCCTCTCATTCCCAAGCTGTCTGGCTCCCTACCACCAATTCCCAAAATATAGCACCCCCATGTCCACTCCCTCCTGAGCTTACATGGGTATATGTATTTCTGAGTTAAGCTGGGTTGGGCCAGATCCCCAGTCTTGCTCCTTACCACACCATTTGCCTAAAGTTTCAAAGTAGGCCACTGCCCCTATTAGTTCCCACTGTCTGGTCTGTGAATTGTCATGCCAAAGTTAATATTGAGGCCTTTTTCCTTGTGTGTCAGACTCCAAACCTCAATTCCTCTCTGTGGAAAGAGATTTTCCCCACACACTTTCTTGCTTGTAGCTGGCAGATCTGAGGCAAGGGTTTCTGCCGTTAGAACTTACACCACGGACTGTGTACTCAGCGTCCTTCCAGCGGGGATGATGGTGGGACTCCCACACCACTCTCTCTGGCACAACGTGGCTTTGGGGCTCACTCACTGACTCCACCTCATCAGGGGCACCACCAGTGCTGCACTGGCAGGATGACAGTGCATCACCTCCAACCGGTCAGAGGCATGTGCTCCCCCATAGAACTCATGCCACACCAAACTCTTACCACAAACTGTGCAAGTAAGTCTGAGGCGGTGGATGATGGTGGGTTGTATCACTGGCACCACTCTCACTAACGTGTCCTGGACGTGGAGCTTGCCACCAGCACTGCGTCAATAGGATGATGGCATATCACCAGGACCATGCTCAGCTGTGGATCCAAGCCCTCGGCTCCCATGTGGAATTCTCTTAAATAAATGATCTCTTATGGTTCTTCATTTTCTTAAGCGTCATTTCCAAGAGTCCACTTAAGTTAATAGTTTATAAAGTATAGCTTTCACTTGGTTCCGCCACGTACCATTCCTAAAAACTGAGTTTACACAACAGTTTACACTCTATTTGAGAAGACAAAGCTAAAATGTGTGAGGAAATAGCATAGACTAAAATGTCTAAACAAAGGAGCTAGATGGCAAAGGGATTATGAATTCCAGCTGAAGAGCCAGGAGGTCTGTGATTCCACAAGGGACTTAGCCTCTTTGGACCTCTATTAATTTTGTGAAAAATGTAGAAAATACTATATTGTGTGATTGGATGAGATAAAACAGGCAAAGCACAAGTTGTATTGAGTTATGATGCAGGCATTGCTCTGAGTCTTTTCCACGTATCATCTGCGAAATGTTAACTAATCAGACTGAACTCTGGATGGACTCAACAGTCTTAGAAGAGAGTATAAATGAAAATGCTTTAAAAAAAAAAAAAAGGAAAGAAAAAAGGAAAAGAAAAAAAGAATTGCACTTGCTTTTCTGTAGTGTTTATTTCCTTGTGGCCCTTTTCCTGAAGAGAGATGATATGGTAAGATTTGAATGAGAAGTCAAGTTAGGCTTTTGCCAGGGTCAGCGTTTCTTCTTGGGGAAAAAGACTATAAACCTACAGATATTAGGGTGATAAAGATACCAGAATATGCAGAGCTTTAGCTCTTTTACAACTTTTATGTTTTGTGTTGGGGGAGGGCTGGAGGTTTTTGTTTTTGTTTTTGTTTTCAGACAGGGTCTTGCTATGTAGCTCAGGATAGCCTTGAACGCGCAGTCCTCCTTCATCAGCCTCCCAAGTAATTTTTTCAACTTTTAATATGAATTTCATGGAAGCCTAAGGTTTCTATAGGGTTCATTCTGCCAGTTAAACAAGTTATAGATTAGTCAGGGAAATTACCTAGCTGCTTCTCTCTTCCTCTGACCTCTGTGAAAACAATTTATTTCCTCATTGAGCAACTGAACACCATTGCCTCTCCTAGCTTGCATGTGGTTCTGAGTCCCAGAAGAAATTGGTCTTGTAGGAGGAAGGCATCCATAGATATCTGCAAAAATGTTCTTCTGATAGAGGGCACAGATAAGTAAAAACCTTATACAAGAAGGAGGCAACACAACAAATACCCAGACAGAATGTTTCCTCTCCTTGCTTTCAGACTATTCTTTTGTACAACCTCCCATCCTAACGAAAACCCAAGAATTAGAACTTCAGATTACCCAACATTGTGCTACTTCATTTTTTTTTCTTTCCCCAGACTCCTTATCTCGACCAAGACGAACAGTGTTCACTAGAGCCATCGAAGGCCGTGAATTACATTGGCAGGATAGCCACCTGCAGCGAATAATCAACAGTGATACATATACAGCTCCTGCCTGCCAGCGAGAAAATGAGCGCCTACTCTTTAATTCCCATGGCCAACCACTGTGGCTTGGTAAGACTAGACCTCTACTCTAAGAATTTCAGAGCCCAACCTTACCTCATACTAGGCCCAAAAGAGCCATCTGCATAGGTACCAGCAACACCAACTACAATTTGGATAGTCTTCACCCAGCTCTTTTGAGGCTTTTACCACCAACTCAAGATATTCATTTGAAGCCTAAACCATTTGTGTTTGTACTTAGCTGAGGTACAGTAACCTCCAACAGGAATTTGTGTACTGTCCTCTAAACTTTGAGAGGACAAGGGAGTTAATACATCTCAAGGAGTGTTAACAAAGTCGTCAGACATCTGTTCATACTGTCTCTCTCAGAAGTTATTGAACAAAATTATATTCTGCTTGAAATTAAATATTTTGTTTAAAAAACACTAAGTTTGAAACTTAAATTACCCTGTACCAGCAACTAGGACACAATCTACATTTGTCACCAAGCTGTCTTCCTTTCCTCTTTTCCATCTTCCTACCTTCCTTTATAACAAAGTAGAGCTGTTTTATCCTGAATTTAAGTCTTCCTTTGAAATAATTTTTGGCTTAAAAATCAGTCTGCCCTTGACTTTTATTTCAGAATACTCATTCCAAAATAGATATTCTTTAAAAAAAATACTCATTTTCTGACAGAGATTTTTATTGTTTTATCCCAATTCCCTACCTCTATCTCGGATTCCATATTTTTTTCTTTCTCAAACTCTTGCTGAATCTGTATGTGTCTCTACCTCTTAAAAGTTCCTAATGACCATCTTTGTTCTTCTCTGATCCAACACTTTTGAAACATAAACCTAACAACCATATGAAAATAGGAACATAAATATGTGGCAGGCTTTCTGAAGGGTATTTCAGCAACACCTATCAAAAGCCCTTAAAATACATTCATACCATTTCATCAAGGAATTTTACATCTTGGAATTTATCCTAAGCCATAATTACCTAAGGATATGCATAAAGCTAAGGGATTCATAAGAGCATAGATATAAATAATGGATAGATGGGAAAATTGGAAACTATCTAAATGTCCAGCAATATGGAATTGATTAGCCAGTGGCTGAACACATATTCACTGGAAGGATATGTAATCATCTGAATGTTACATAGTATATTTAATAACATGGGAAAATATTTATAATGTGCTATTAAGCAAAAAACCTACAAAATAATAATTACAATATCCCATTTTGGGTAAAAAATTATTAATAAAAAAGTCTGATTAAATATACATGAAACTGGAAAGAATAGTTATCTCTGATTTTTATTATATGCATATATGGGAATGTGTATATATATATATATATTTTTTTTTTCAGTACTGGGGCATTGAATCCGTATGGATGCTAGGCATTGATCCCTACCCCCAGTCCCTTTTATATTTTTTATTTTGGGTTATAGGTGTGTGCCATGGGGCATGATTTTATATTTTGATTATCTGTATTTTCAAATCTTCTGCAGTTATTTCTATAATTTTTAACAATAGCTTTGGAAGAAATGATGAACCATAAAGCTTGTTACAATCACTTACCTACTTATAAGGCTTTAGTAGGCTGCTATTATACCTAAGGTAAACCCAAACTCCTTGGAATGGCATTCAAACCTCTTGACATTCCCAACTCTTCCTTTCCTGTCAATCTGTAGCCACATAACTTCACTCTAGCTATAGAACTATTTGTGATACTCTGAAGATGTTATATAGGATATATATATATATATATACATATATATATATATATATATACACACATATACCTATAGGTACATGTTCCTTTTTACAGGAATGCCTTGTTTATGTACCTATTCATAATTTTGCTTGGCCTTCAAAGCAGGGCCCAGATGTTTTCTCTGTATATAATTCTGTCATGTCATTTATTTAACTGTTTTATAATTATCTGTTTATGTTCATTTGTGAACTCTTTGAGGACAATGGCTATTTACTATTCATCTTTGTACTTTCTTTGCCCTTAGCATACTACCTGGCATATAATAATAGGTCTTCAGAAAATATAGGATTAATAAATAAATTCATCAATCATTTGATAATGAGGCTTTTGCCTTAGGCAGTTAGATGCTACCTCCTGTGGGTTCTCATAGTACTTGTTCACAGAAAGAAACTGCATTTTGTCATCCTAGCCATGTGTCCCTTCTATACTGTACCACCACATTGATGTTGCAAGGTAGATCTTTCAAGGTAGCACTTGTGTCTTATTCAATTTTTTATATCCTTGAAGATAAAAACACAGTTCCTAACATAAAATAGGTACTAGGTTGAATTTAAAGAACTGGACTGAATACAAAATTGTCAGCATGAATTTTCCTGATTTGAAAGTTTAACTTGACCAAAATATTTTCTTCTTATCTGGTAGAGCATGTGCCTACAGCTTGTGCTCGGGTTGATGCTTTGCGTTCTCATGGTTATCCAAAAGAGGCCCTCAGACTCACCGTGGCCATTATTAATACTTTGAGGTTGCAGCAGCAGCGGCAGCTGGAAATCTACAAGCATCAGAAGAAAGGTATGATTAGGCCTTATAGATTGTCACGCTGTACTCTCTAAGGACCCAGGTTCAATCCCCAGAAACCCCCAAAACAGAAGAGGTACATGATAGTCCACTCCTGAAGCAATCTCAAAACAATCAGCTATTGAAAGCCCTATGAGGGTCACTATGAGTCAGACTGACTGATGGCATCTAACAACAACAACAACCTCTTTAGGCCTAAGCCTGATAAGAAACCTCAAGAGATACAAGACCCAGAACCTAATTTTCATTATCATGGTGTGGCAGGTGCTAGAGAACTCCAAGTAATTCTACCTGCTACTGTGTGGAATGCCCACCTTATCTCGATGAATCTCAGTTTTATCAACTGTAAAATGGAAATTGATGCTTGCCTGCCTGCCTGCCTCCTTCACAGTGCAGGTGAAAGGCCCACTCAGATCTGGTATGAGAAGACCCTTTTTAAGCTGTAAAGCTATATCCACATATGCACTACCAGCAGGATACACTACCAGCAGGCAGTCTGAATTCAGACCATATGACCACAACAGGCTGGTGAGAGTCTGACTAGTCCTATCAACAAAAGGCAAGACAATTAAGGGAGGCTTTTTTGACTCTTAGGGTCAAGGCCTGACTGAATGAGATTGATAAGGAGACCAAAGCAGGAAAAAGGAGCAATGTGCCTCTATCACTGTCTAAAACTTTGAACCTACTTATTTCCAGAACTGTTACAGAGAGGAGCCACAACCATCACAAACCTGGAGGGCTGGGTGGGCCACCCCCTGGATCCAATTGGCTGCCTGTTTCTCACTTTGACGGAAGCCTGCCGCCTGAATGATGATGGCTACATGGAAGTGTCAGGTACAGGGATCAGCCCAAGACAAGCCAGGACTGCCCTTGGCAACCCTGTCCTCCCTGTCAAATTCAGTTCTACCCTTTTTAAAGACTTACTTCCCCCGTCTTTTCTAAACTGGGTGTCCCTGAGAGATTTCCTCAGGCTTCCTCGTTTTCCTACTTTCCTTTCCTACCCTGTGGTGTGGCCCTGTCCTACTTTCCCATTTTACCTTGCTAGCTTTCTTGCTCCTACCATTTCCCCACCATGAATGCCTGAAGAATGTTGTCTAAGGGAAATAAGAAAGCTAGAGGAATTTCAGGAGTCAGAGGCCAGAACTTTTGAGCAGTCTGGAAGTTGGGGAGAACTTTCCATCAAGCCTGTGTGTATCAAGATGGTTATGGGGGTGCACTCCTGTAATCCCAGCTGCTCAGAAGCTGAGGCAGAAGGATTGTTTGATCCCAGGAGTTCAGGGATAGCCTGGTCAAAATAGCCAAACCATGTGTCCAAAAAATAAAAATGAAAAATGTATATCCCTTGTAATCACATAACACTCTGAGATTTCCTTTGAACAATCTCACTCATGATGATTTTGTAACAATTTTACAAAAGAGAAACAGAGGAAAATAATCTAACAGTCTCAAAATACCCTGGACTAGATAGAATAGATCTGTCTTTCCTTTGTGCCATCACTATATTGAATTTATCTATATCTACTTTAGTATTTACTGTACTGCATTACAGTTTGTTTACAAGTATCTCTTACTATACTATCAGCTACTTGAAAGCAGAAATAATTACTTGTCTTTGTGATCCTAATAGTACCTAACATTTAATTGTCTTCCATAAATACTATCAAATGAAGAAAAAAGAAAAGAAAGCAGGACTTGTTTTTTGAGGGTTTTTGTTTTGTTTTATGTTTTGTGAGTTTGTTTTTGTTTTTGTTTTTGTTTTTGAGACAGAGTCTTGCTATGTGACATCGGCTCACCTCTAACTTGTGATTCTCCTGCCTCTGCCTTCCAAGTGCTTTTTAAAAAAATAACAGGAAATTTATTGTTTTAAATGATACATGTTTTCACAACATCTAAAACATGAAACAGGACAAATGAGTACATTTTAATAAGGTTAATATATTTGCATATTTACTTCCTCTTTTACAAACGCAAGGCGAACAATTTTGTGTAAATTTGGAGCACTAGCTATTAGGATGTCACAAATAAAGTGAGTCATAAGATTTTCAGAATATACAGACAGTATTTATGTGTGTGTGTGTGTGTGTGTGTGTGTGTGTATGTTAATGACATATAAATATAGATGTAAAGGCCCATTCATAAAAATTTTCTTTATTTGCAGAATACAGAAGCATCTTTAGTTGGAGAGCTAATGTGACCTTTTCTGAGGAATATTTGTAAATCTTCAGAAACCATGCAGAATATCACTTAGTTTCATTTGATTTTTACTGTAATCCTCTGAGGTAGACATGGCCAATCAGGAATCTGAATGTCATGATTAAGTAATTTTCCAAAAATCTCAGAGTAGTGAATAACTGAACTGATGTTTCCAAACAGATCCTTTGATTTCATCTTCTGGTGTCTTCACTTCTCTATAGCTAACATGGAAGTGAAAAGCCATAGTTCAGGGGATTTCAGTTCCATAGTGGCAAGGAGGTAGAGCAGCAGCAGGACCTGCTGTGGAGGACCTTCACATGGTGGTGGACAGAGTAGAGAGATTCTCCCCTCCCCCACTCCAGACAAGAGATCTCACTCCATTGTACATGTTGGTCTGTCTCAAACTCCTGGGTTTAAGCAGTCTTCTCAACTCAATGCCCTAAGTAGCTGGAACTATAAGCGTACACCACCATGATCAGTAAATAATTTGACTTTTAAACCATGTGCTCTTTCTGAAATTGTTTTCGTTATTTACTTTTTAAAATTATTTATTTATTTATTTATTTAGTGGAACTGGGGGTTGAACCCAGAGCCTTGCACTTGCATGCTTTGCAAGTGCTGTACCGCTGAGGTGTACCCCCAGCCCATTTTTTTACTTTTTTGAGACAGAGTCTTGCTAAATTATGTAGACTGCCCCTGGTCTCGAATTTGCGATCCTCCTGCCTCTGCCTCCCAAGTTGGTGGGATTATAGGTGTGCACTGCCGCACCCGGCTCTTATTTATTTAAATTTTTTTTTTTTTTTGGCGGTACTTTGGAGTTGAACCCAGGGCCTCACACATACTTTGTAGGTGCTCTACCACTGGGCTGCACCCCCAGCCCATTTTTCTTTATTTTGAGACAAGTTCTCACTAAGTTACACAGGCTGCCTCTAGTCTCAAACTTGTGATCCTCCTGACACAGCCTCCCAAGTAGCTGGGATTATAATCATTTGCCACCATGCCTGCTTTTCCTGAAGTTGAGAACCCAGTGGGGAGCATATAAAATAATGATAACATAGAAGTTGCAGGTGTTACCAAACTCAGAATTTAACTGGGTAGATTCATATTTCTCTGAGTAGAGATATAAGGGTTAGTCTTAAGCCAAGCTAGGACTGCCCTTAGCTTCCCTTTGATCCCTTGCATAGAGAATCATCTTAGTCAGTTTTATCTGCACAGTAACATATATAGCTTGAAAAACCTAAGGTTGTACTTAATTTATTTGTTCACCACTGACATATACTTAGTTTCTTCCATATGTCAGGCCCTGGAAATACCTAGAGCAATAAGAGCACTAAGGTGCTCACTGTGTGATGAAAGAGACAGACACAAAAAACAATTATGACGTTACATAATGTGCTAGCGAAAGATAAGATTTTATACTTCCTTAACTGGCCTATCCAGTTTATATATTATATAGGCAGTAGGAATTTTTAAGGCTCTGTGTAACCTTTTTTCAGTGGATTTTCCTTGCTGCCCAGAGGTTCTGACTCAGCTTCAGTAATAACAAGTTAGCAAGTGGTATCCCAAAGTGGAAGGGATAAAGGGACAGAAGAATCTGCCAGGCCTATCCTGAAGAACCTGGTGTCCTGTTGCCCTCAGATATGAATGAAAGCAGACTCCCTGTGTACCAGCATGTACCTGTGGCTGCAGGCTGCCCAAACAGCAGTGAGTCCTACCTGTCATTGGCCCTGGAAGTTGCTCTGATGGGCATGGGTCAACAGAGGGTAATGCCTGAAGGCCTCTATGCACAGGACAAGGTATGCCGTAATGAGGAGCAACTCCTAAGCCAACTCCAGGAGCTGCATCTAGATGACGAGCTAGTACAAACACTGCGGAAACAGTGCATCTTACTGCTAGAAGGTAAGTAGAGAAGAAGAGGCTGGTATCACAGCATCTTTGGCCATGACTCTGGGCTTCCCTCTCTAATAGAATACAGGTATAGGAACATTTATGCCATTAACATGTTATGAAGGTTCCCATGGCTAGCAAACATGTATGGGACCCTGGGTCTCTCCAAGGCTAGGCTGGTGAATGGAACGATACAGATATGTAACTGGTTGGTTTATTTTCTTCATGCAGGAGGCCCCTTCAGTGGTCTAGGAGAAATCATCCACCGAGAGAGTGTTCCCATGCATACCTTTGCCAAGTATTTGTTCTCAGCTCTGCTGCCTCATGATCCAGACCTATCATATAAATTAGGTTTACGTGCCATGAGGTGGGTAGTCCATTTCCTGCCCAGTTGCCCCCACCAATGCAGAAATCTCCAATGCTGTCTTTCTTTGCTTGTCCTACTTTCTTTTCTTTCCTTCTTTGTCTATTCTGTTGACCTCTCACCAAGTCTGCCTTACAATGACTGAGCTATTTCCAAATGATCTGGGATTCCTCTCTGGGATTCTTCATTGGTTCTTTCTTGGCTCCCTGGCTATCTTCATAGTGGATTATCTGAGGAAGCCCCTCAGATATTAATAGATTTGGAGCACCCAAGACCTGAGACTCCCTGTTCTGGAGCCAGTTGGGCAGCCTGAGAAGAGGTTTGAGCCCTTTCATAATTCAGCTGAGTCATGCTTGCCAGGCACAGGTCCCTAGAGTAATCTAGGAGAACCAAAGATAAGTATGTATACCCCAAATCTTACAAACAATGAGCTATGAGAATCTTGTTTCCAAACTAGAATAGGATCCTTGGTTTAGTCAGGGATCCTCTATGAAGTAGTAGACCCCAGAGAAGAATTTTAGTTTGACCATAAGGCTGGGATAACTACTTAGTTAAAAAAGAAATTCTTTGGCTTGCATTCCTTATGCTTTTAAAAATAACCTTATGGCTTTCAACCTGCCATTCAAATCCATTTGTAGTGGGGACTGTTCAGCCTGAATTTTGCAAGTGTTCAAGCATTCACCTCACAGAGTATAATACCACAGCTTTAAAAACTTTCAAAGCTCTTAGTTAATTCTTCCCTTACAAATTCCTCCCCAGCAAAGAACAAGCTTCTCTAAGAATGGCCAGAGTCTAAATGGTGGCTGATGACTCTTCCTGGGTCTTCTAGGTTACCTGTTCTAGAAAACTCAGCCTCTGCAGGTGACAATTCCCACCCTCACCATATGGTGTCTGTGGTCCCCAGCCGTTATCCTCGCTGGTTCACACTGGGACACTTGGAATCACAGCAGTGTGAACTGGCCTCCACCATGTTGACTGCTGCCAAAGGTAAGTATAAATAGACATTAGACTCTGTATCATCCCCACTGTATCTACCCACCCTGGCTAGTCAAAGCCTTGACCTGCATTCTCCTGAAGAAGAGAAGCATTTGTTCCTTGGTGACCATTTAGAGTGGTAAAGATCCTTATGTTGATTGCTAATTAGAAAGAGCACCTGAGTCCAAACCAAAACTTTGCCCTAACTACTAATTGTTAACACCCAGAGTCTTTGCAAATCTATAAAATGGGGATTATTATCAATGTCCTATCAGCCTCAAGGGCTATTGGAAGGTGTAATAAAGTGATGACTAAGAGTTATAACTCTCCTTATAGTGTCAGAGTTTGTGATTTTTCAAGTGTCCCCTGTCAAAAGGTAGGGCGTCCAGAGTGACTCTTAGGTCTTTAAGCACCATACTTCATGTTAACTATGGAAGCTTCACTATAAAAAGAAGTGGAAATAAGCATCTGGATGAGGAGCTATAATAAAATTCTAGCTGCTCTAGACTCTGAGTAGTTCATACCAGGAAATGTGCCAGAAAACTACATGGATTTTAAATCTCAAAATATATGATGCAACTATATGAATACATGGGAAGTATGGTTTTTGTATGGGAGAAGGACCTGGCAACCCACTCCCAAAAATCAATCCGCCATTGAAAACCCTATGAACAGCAGAGAAGCACTGACAATAGTGTTTCACCTGTTGTACGCAGGGTTGCTATGAGTCAGATACCAACTTGAAGGCACCTAACAACAACAACAACAACAACAACAACAACAACATGGTTTTGTATAACATGTAAGTTCATGAATGTGTAAGCAAAAGTGATGTAATAGTTGTATAATGGATATAGAAAAAATCTTATTACTCTACCCCACCAACATTTATAAATAAAGAAAAAAAATTTTTAAAGAATTTAAAAATATTGGCTGGGCGCGGTAGTGTACACCTGTAATCCTAGCAGCTCGGGAGGTGGAGGCAGGAAGATCACAAGTTCAAGACCAGAAACAGTCTGCGTAATTTAGCAAGACCCTGTCTCAAAAAAAGTAAAAAAAATAATTGGGCTGGAGGTGGCAGTTCCGTAGTCCAGCACTTGCAAAGCATGCAATCGTGAGGCCCTGGGTTCAACCCCCAGTACCACAAAAAAAAAAAAAAAAAAGAAAGAAAGAAAGAAAGGAAGATTAAAAAAAATTAGCATTAGTGTGGGATAGTGTTGGAGCATTTTGAAATATCATTCTCAAATGTGGAAATTATTTCTTTAAGTCTGCTGTGTTGTTTTCCAAAGTATATTTTGAGAATAGGATTCCTAGAAGTTTCATAAAGAAATGACTCAAATTAATGTATAAAACATTGTACAGTTTATTGACCTATTAATGATTTTTGATACATTTTAATAAAGGCTTTGAAATATCCTACCATTAAAAAAAAAACAACACCCTAATAGCTAGGGATATTGAGCATTTTTTCCTGTGTTTTATGGCCTTACGAGCTTCTTCATTGGAGAACTGTCTGTTCAGTTCCTTTGCCCACTTGTGTATTGGGTTATTTGTTTTCTTAGGAATTGCTTTCTTGAGTTCATTATAAGTTCTGGAAATTAGTCCTCTGTCCGATGTATAGGATGCAAAGATTTTTCTGAAAAAATGCTCAGTATCCCTTGCCATTAGGGAAATGCAAATCAAAACAACTCTGAGATTCTACCTTACTTAAGTAAGACTGGCCAAGATCAATAAAACAACACCAAATGCTGGGGAGGTTGTGGAGAAATGGAAACCCTTTTACACTGCTGGTGGAGTTATAAATTGGTTCAACCACTTTGGAAATCAATATGGAGGTACTTCAGAAGACTAAAAATAGATCTACCATATGACCCAGTTATACCACTATTGGGAATATACCTAAAGGGAGATGAGTCATCATACCACAGAGACACCTGCATCTCCATGTTTAATGCAGCATTTTTCACAATAGCAAGGATATGGAATTAATCAAAGTGCCCATCAACAGAAGAATGGATGAAAATATTATGGTACATATACACAATGGAATACAACTCAGCAATAAAAAAATGAAATATGTCATTTGCAGCAAAATAGAGGGAATTGGAGACCATCATCTTAAAAGAGTGAATGAACACAGCTCAAAAAGAGAAATACTGTATGTTCTCATTCATACGTGGGAGCTGAATCATACTTAAAGGATGGAAAAATCCTGTACATAAATTGATATATAAAAAATGCACAATTAAACTTAACAAGGGACAATATGAAGAGTAGAAAGGAGGAGGGAGGGAACTAGCAGAGGGAAGCGAAGATTGCGGAAGGTGTGATGGAGAGGAGAGTCAATGTAGAGGGATAAAGGGCAGAGGATAATCTCAATGTAAACAATGCAACTTCATGAGTACATTGGAAAAATAGGGGAATATAACCCAAATATGCATTTGAGTTTTACTACAGATTAGCCATAACACTCCATAAACCTTGTGGGTTGATGAAAGTATAGCCAGAAGTGATGTAATGATTGCATAATTGAAAAAGCCAATGCTGTATTACTCTGTGCCCCATCATCATTTTCTATTATAAAGGGAAGACAAAAATTTTTGATAAAATTATTGTATTTGCAAAGGTGTGGAGAAACTAGTGCGCTTTTACATTGCTGGTGAGATCATAGATTGGAAATCCTTTGTGAAGGGAAATTCGGCAGTATCTGTCAAAATTATTTATAGGGAGGATTATTGGACCAAGAAATTTCACTTCCATGATTGTCTTACAAATGTGTATTACACATGTAAAGTGATGTTTGTACGTTATTCATTCCAACATTGTTGATAGGTGCAAACTATTTGAAAAATTCTAAATATTCATCAGTAAGATACTGTTTAAATAGACTATTTCAGGTCTAATATCTCCTATATACAATTCCAAAACCTGAAAAGCTTTGGAGCAGTTCTGAAAAAACACAGTCCCCATATATGAGAACCAGCCATAAGGTATCTGAGACCAAAGAAATAGGCAGATACAACCAGGATTATAGAGTGCATTTTATTGGGAACTCATTACAGAAGCTTGGTCAAGGGTAGCAGGACAATCTGTGGACCCCATCATTTTGAGAGAGAGAGGGCTTATATAATGGTCAGGACAAAAGTGAATTTCATCTACACTGGAATGTACCTGGTTTATCTCAAAGTAACAACATAGACATTGAGCACATTCCTGGCACTCATGGTGCCAGGGTTCAGGTCATAAAGCTCCACATACAACTCTTAATGGTTTTATTTGCAATATGCTGGAGAGCTTTGTGGAAAAAGCAGACCAGAATTAGTCAGGGACAATCATTGTGGTTACAACTCTAGATGGCTGCAGTCAGGTCAAGCTGTACCCCTAACAGAAATGCAAACTTTTTTCCCCCTAAGTTTGACAGCTTTTAAAACCTGACCTCATCTGACATTCAACATTAGTTTCTTAACACTTTTTCCAGTCACAGACACCTCTGCTGTTCACTAATATTTAGTTGTCCTTTTAGTTTATGTTATTGTTATTTGTCAATTCAAATTTAATTGCCCTATAAAAAGTAAAAAAAAAAAAAAAAAAAAAAAAAAAAAAAAAAAAAAAAAAAAAAAAAAAAAAAAAAAAAAAAAAAAAAAAAAAAAAAAAAAAAAAAAAAAAAGGGTAGATATTCCTGTGGATAAAAATAAGAAGAAAAGGAAGCATCTATCATTATTGACAGCATAGAAGATAGATCTAACGCAGAAGTATAATCAAGTGCATCTGTTGAGGCATCATGATAAAGAATATAATATGGAAATTACCACTTATGAGCTGAAAAAATAGACAAAATGTGGAAATTTTACAGGAATGACAATGACCAAAACTAATGAAGACTAGAAAAAATTTTCAGAGGACAAAAAATGAAGATGTTGGGCTAGGGGTATAAGCTAAGTGATAGATCATTTGCCTAGCAAATGTGAGCCTTAGGTTCACATTCCCCAGCATGGGGGAAAAAAAAGTGTCAACAAATATAACTGAATGAGTTCAATAATGAATCAGTGTAAATATACCACTGACTGGTTTGTGATCATTAAACAAGCAAAACATGCCATGAAGGACTGAACATTTAGGGTGAGTAAGTATATCAGATTGACTGCAGAAATTTAAGAAGCATCATGATATAGATACAACAATCCCACTACTGGGTGTAAATCCAAAAGAAATGAAATTAGTTTGTTGAAAAGATATCTGTACTCCCAGGTTTAATGCAGCATTTTTCACAATAGCCATGATATGGAATCTAAGTGTACATCAGTGGATGAATGAATAAAGAAAATATGGTATATATTCACAATGGTATACTATTCAGCCATAAAGAAGGAAATTCTGTCACATGTGGATAAGTTTGGAAAATATTGTGTTAAGTGAAATAAACTAAGCACACAAAGACTAATAACTGCATGATCTCACTCGTGCAGAATCTTAAAAAGTGAATCACATAAAATAGAGAGAGGGAATAGTGGATAACATGAAATAAGGGGGTTGGGAAATGTTGGTCAAGGAATATAAAATTTCAGTTAGGCTGGGTGCCGTGGCACCACCTATAATCCCAGAAACTTGGAGGCTAAAGCAGGATCCCAAGTTCAAGGCAAGAGGTAACCTGTGTAACTTAGCAAGACCCAGTCTCAAGATAGAACATAAAAAATTGGCTGGGGTGCATCTTAGTGGTAGGGCACTTGCCTAGCATATTCAAGGCCCTGGGTTCAACCCCCTAGTACTGAAAAAATAAAATTCAGTTGGAATAAGTTCAAGAGCTCTTTTGTATAACATGGTGACTAGTTGGTAATATATTGGAGGGTTGTTGATTTTTTTTAGTGTGGGTCTCACCATGTTGTCCAGGCTGGCTGTGAAATCCTGGGTTCTGGCAATCCTCCTGCCTAAGTTTTCTGAGTAGCTGGTACTATACGCTTGTGCTACTACCCCACTATAATATATTCTTGAAAAATGCTAAGAAAGTGGATGTAAAATGTTTTCACCACAAAGAATGACTAACTATGTGAGATCATGTATATGTTAATTAGCTAGATTTAGTCATCTCTCAATGTACACATACTTCAAAGTATCATGTTGGCAAGGTATCATGGCGCACCCCTGTAATCCCAGCACTCAGGAGACTGAGGCAGAAAGATCTCATTCGAAGCCAGCCTGGAATACATGAAGAAACCCTGTTTCAAAACAAAACAAACAAGCCAGGCTCGGTGGCGAATGCCTGCAATACCAGCAGCTGGGATGGTGGAGGCAAGAGGATCGCAAGTTCGAGACCAGAGGCAGTCTGCGTAACTTAGTGAGACCCTGTCTCAAAAAGTAAAAAATATGGACTGGGGTGTAGCTTAGTGATCCAGCACTTGCAAAGCATGCAAATGCAAGGCCCTGGGTTCAACCCCCAGCACTGCAACAACAACAACAACAAAAATCATATTGTACCCAGTAAATACATATAATTTTATCTGTCAATATAAAAAAATAGGAATTTTTGTTTGTTTGTTGGTGTTTTGGGGTTTTGGTTTTGGGGAGATATTGTTTTTTGCTTCATTGTGACAATATCTCACAGTGTAGCCCAAGCTGGCCCTGAACTCACCGTGTAACCAAAGCTGTCTTCAAACTTATGATCCTCCTGCCTTAGCCTCCCAAGTGTAGAATAATAGGTATGTGTAATTGCCGATGGTAATTTGATGGTACTTTTTATTGACATAGGGAAAAACAGTTCAACAATTCATATGCCTACAGCTGTACCACTGTGGCATCCAATCGTCAGATCTCAGAATCTAAGCAGTGTTGGGCCTCGTTAGTATCTGGATGGGAGACTACCTGGGAAAACCTGGTGCTATAGGCTTGGGAGAAGGGCCTGGCAATCCACTCCCAAAAAACAATCAGCCATGAGAAACACTATGAATAGCAAAGAAGCACTGACAATAGTGCTGGGCATGGCAGTGTTGGGTAGAGTTTCATCTGTTGTACATAAGGTTGCTATAAGTTGATCCCAACTCAATGGCACCTAACAACATAATTCATACGAATGTGCAAAAGACCAAAAGTAGCCAAATTATTCCTAAGAAGGAAGAACAAGCCGGGCGCGGTGGCGCACGCCTGTAATCCCAGTGGCTTGGGAGGCAGAGGCAGGAGGATCACAAGTTCGAGACCAGAGGCAGTCTGCGTAACTTAGCCAGACCCTGTCTCAAAAAGTAAAAAAAAAAAAAATGGGCTGGGGGTGCAGCTCAGTGGTCCAGCACTTGCATGCAGGTGTGAGGCCCTGGGTTCAACCCCCAGTACCGCAAAAAAAAAAAAAAAAAAAAAAAAAGAAGAACAAGCTGGAGGCATCACACTTCCCAACTTCAAAATATAGTACAAAGTTAGAGTACTCAAAACAGTTTTTAAAATGGGCAAAAGAATTGAATTAACATTTCTTCAAAGAATATATATGAGAGGTAGGCGTGGTGGTACACACCTGTAATCCCAGCTCCTCAGGAGGTTAAGGCAGGAGGATCACAAGTTTGAGGCCATCCTGGGCACCATAATACCTATCTCAAAAAAATAGGAAAGAAGGAAGGAAGGAAAAAAAGGAAGGAAGGAAGGTGGGTAGGTAGGAAGGAAGATGGGAGGCAGGAAGGAGAAAATATGCAAATGGTCAAAAAGCATAGAAAAATATGGTTAATATCATTAATTAAGGAAATGGAAATCAAAACTATAATGAGATACCACTAGAATGGCTGTTATGAAACAAAATAAAATATGCGTTGGCAAGGAGATGGAGCATTTGGCTGGTAGGAATGTAACATGGTGTAGCTGCTATAGAAAATAGCTTTGCAGGCTGAGGATGTAGCTCAATGGTAGGGCACTTGCATAGTGTGCATGAAGACTTGTGTTTGATCCATGGCAGCAGAGGAGGGAAAAAGGCAATAGTTTTTTGGTTCCTCAAAAGCAACATGACCTAGCAATTCCACTCTTTGGTATATTCCCAAAAGAACTGAAAACAAGAATTCGGACAGATGCTAACATTTATTGCAAAATTATTCACAATAGCCAGAAGCAAACAACAATCTAAGTATTCATTAGCATACAAATGGGTATACAAAATGTGGTGTACACATAAAATGGAATGTTACTGAATCATAAAAAGAAATGAAAAAGAATCTTTTTTTCCAGTACTGAGAGTTGAACTCAGGGCCTCACACATGCTAGGCAAGCATTCCATCACTGAACCCCACCCTCAGCCACTCTTTATTTTTTTTATTTTGAGACAGTTTCACTAAATTGCTCACACTACCTATGGTCTTGAACTTGCAATCCTCCTGGCTCAGCCTTCCAAGTACCTGGGATTACATGTGTGTACCACAGCACCTGGCTCAAAAGGAATGAAATTCTGATGCATGATTTTACATGAGTGAACCTTAAAAATATTATGTTAGCTGAAATAAGCCAGACAATAGAATAAATATTGTATGATTCCACCTATATGTGGTACTTAGAACAGAAAAATTAATAGACAGAAAGTAGAGTGCAGGTTACCAAAGACTGGGGGAGAAACAGTGGAAATTAGTGGTGATGTTGGCACAACATTGTGAATGTGATTGATGCCATCTGATGGTACACATGGGCTAGGGGTATAGCTCAGTGGTAGAGCACATGCTTAGTGTGCATGACACCTTGGATTCAATCTCCGGGATTCATCCAATATCTACAACAGTGAGGAGATGTATAATATTGAGAATGAAGTCTTCCAGAGTCTTCCATGTAGGGACTAGCCAGTAGTATCACCAGAAACTAAAGGATAATGAGGTTGGTCAGCTCAAGAAAATTACAAATACCCTGTGGGACATCTAGAAGGACCAAAAAGACCTGTGACTACTGAGTTCTGGGGTGTAGAAATTCTAAAACCACAATGTGGTTAACTCTGAGCCTTTAGCTTTCATCCATGTACATGGGTCACGGTTTGCTTCTTTCCTAATCTGTGATATGGGCTCACAGAATCAAAGCCCAGGGCTTGTTTAATGCTTGAACTATAAGCCCTTGAACAAATGAAATTAACAATTGTAGTGTGGGGAAAAAAGGAAAATAAAAAGAGAAGCCACAGACTGGGAGAAAACATTTGAAAAACATATCTGATAAAAGGAATTATGTCCCAAATACACAAAGAACTCTTAAAACTCAATAATAAGAAAGTAGGACAACTGAATTTAAAAATTGGCTAAAGATCTGAAGAGAGACCTTGCCAAAGAAGATATACAGATAGCAAACAAGCATATGAAATGATGTTCAACATTGTATATCATTGGGGAACTGCAAATTAAAACAATGAGATACCATTACACACTGTTGTTGTTAGGTGCTGTTGAGTCAGGTCCAACTCATAGCTACCCTGTGTACAACAGAATGAAACACTCCTTGACACTGTGCCATGCCTTTCTCTTCTGTTCATAGGGTTTTCAATGACTGGTGGTTTGGGGATTGTTTGGGGAGTGGACTTTCAGGTCCTTCTCCTGTTTTTGTGGTGCTGGGGATCAAACTCAGGGTCTCAGAGAGTGCAGAGCAGCACTCTACCAACTGAGCTAAACCCTAGCCCCACTGCACACTATTAGAATGGCTATAGTCCCAAACACTGGCAAACATGAACTCCTACCAATTGCTAGCAAGCAAAATAATACAGCCGCTTTGGAGGACAGTTTCGCAGGGCTTTTTTTGGTTTTGTTTGTTTGTTTTGTTTTGTTTTACCAGGCTAAATGTTGTTGTTGTTGTTAGGTGCCATCGAGTCGGTATCCGATTCATAGCGACCCTCTGTACAACAGGGGAAACACTATTGTCAGTGCTTCTCTGCTGTTCATAGGGTTTTCAATGGCAGATTGATTTTTGGGAGGGGGTTGCCAGGTCCTTCTCCCAAGCCTACAGCTTCTGGTTTTCCCTGGCGGTCTCCCATCCAGGTACTAACCAGGCCCGACCCTGCTTAGCTTCCAAGATCAGACGGGATCAGATGCCACAGGGCTATGGCTGCAGGCCCAGACTAAATGTAGTCTTACCATATTATCCAGCAGTCATGTCCATACCAAAACCTGCACATGAATGTTTATATATCTTTATTCATAATTACCTCAAACTGGAAACAACCAAAATAGCCTTCAAAAGGTGAACAGATAAACTTGGAATATATCCATACAATAGAATGTTATTTAACAACAAAAGGAAATGAGCTGTCAAGTCATGAAAAAAGACATGGAAGATCCTTAAATATGTATTGCTTTGTGTGGGGGGGGGGGCAGGTACTGGGGGATTGAACCCAGGGTGCTCCACCATTGAGCTGCACCCCCAGCCCCTTTTATTATTTTTTATTTTGAGACAAGGTCTCATTAAGTTGTTCAGGCTGCCTCTCGCCTCTAACCTGCGATCCTCCTGCTTCCACCTCCAGAGATGCTGGAATTACAGATGTGTGCCACAGCGCCCAGCTTGTGTATTAAATATTGAAAAAAGCCAGTCAACTAGGTGTGGTGGCACACACATAGCACACACATATAATTTCAGCACTTGGGAGGTGGAGGCAGGAAGATCCTGAGTTCAAGGCCAGCCTAGGCAACATAGTGCATTGGAGGTCAATTTGGGCCTTGTTACATAGCGAGAGACTGTCTCAAGCAAGCAACCAAGAAGAAAAAGAGGAGGAAAAGAGGAATGAAAAAGAAAAAAGAAGAGGAGGAGGAAGGGGGAAGGAGGAAGAAGGAAGGAGGAGGAAAAGAAAAAAGGAGGAAGAGGAGAGGAGGGGGAGGAAGAATTATTATTATTATTATTATTATTATTATTATTATTATTCACCACCACCAATCAGAAAAGGCTACATGCACAGAAAATGCAAAACAATGGCGGCACCTAACAACAACATGGAGACATTATATTTGCCATGGAGAAAGGTTTGAAGAGGATGATCATGGGAGATTTTTAAGGCAGTAAAACTATTCTGTACTGATACTGTCTGTACTGGTGGATATGTGATTTTATGCATTTGTGACAACCCATAGAACTATATAACAGAGTGAGCCCTAATGTAAAGTATGGATTTGAGTTAGTAATGTATCCATAATGTTAATAGTAGGAGATGGGAGATTTGTGGGAACTGTGTAGTGTCTGTTCAGTTTGCTGTGAACGTAAAACTTCTCTTTAAAAAAAAAAGTCTGTTCATTTAAAAAATTATTTTAAAAGATAATAAAGGAAATCTCTTCCAAAATCCTGATACCCAAAGGTGAGTATTATAAGACATTGGTGTGAATATTCCTAGAGGTTTTCCATTCATATTTATGTACACATATACACTATGCATGCTGTTATTTTTTAAATAAAAATGGAATTACAGAATATTAACTGTACAGATTATTTGTAATTCTCACAACAATTCTTAAGGTTATTGTTTCCATTTTATAGGTTAAGTAACTGAATTGTTTAATGGTCCAACCAGGTTCAGTTCCCAATGTATTTTACCCCAAAATCTATACTTTTAACACTATACCTCTTACTGTATGAACAACTATAAAGCAAAACGTTGTTGTTGTTAGTTGCTATTAAGTCCTGTCCAACTCATAGTGACCCTAATGAGTTTTCAATGGTTGATTATTTTGGGATTGTTTTGGAAGTGGACTGCCACATCCTTCTCCCAAAAGCAAAGCATAGGACCTACTTTTTGTTCTTTTTTTTTTCGCATATTTACCCTTCATAAGAAATACCGATCTACTTTTATACAACAACTTTCAGTCCATATGGTGTTGTATTCCTCAACTGTGTACTGTTGTTGTTAGGTGCCGTCAAGTCGTGTCTGACTCATAGAGACCCTCATAGGTAGTTCAATGGCTGATTGTTTCGGGATTGCCTCGGGAGTGGATTGCCATATCCTTCTCCCATTTTTGCAGTGCTGGGAATCAAGCTCGGGACCTCAGAGACTGCAGAGTGGCGCTCTACCAACTGAGCTAAATCCCAGCCCTTAACTGTGTACTAGTACTTTGTAAAGAATCCTTGTTTATTGAAGAGGAAGTGATGGCCCAGTTCCTTTTTGGTCCAATAAGCTGTACTGAGAAACAAACCATGAGACTGGCAAACTATTTTGGCAATGATGTAGCTTTCTATCTCCTATGTAAGTAGTTCTCTACATTCAGATGTTCAAGAAACTTGTTCCTAGCCTCTAAAGAGCCTAAGAACACAGTGAGCAAAGCGTAGAGAAAGACGAAAAGGTGGAGAAAAGTGAATCCATGTGGGTGCCTGGGGATAGGAGTCACAAAGAGGTTCAGTGGATACAGTGGACTACCCAGATAGGAATGTAGCATTCAGGAGCATTCAATGAATTGATAACAGCCAAGTCAACCAGTACCCGTTGTCATCAACTGACTAAGAAACTTTAAAGCAAACCTTGTCCCTGCCCCTTCTCTCAAAACTTATAGGGGACACTCTGAGGCTGCGAACTATTCTGGAGGCAATACAGAAGCATATCCATTCTTCCTCTCTCATCTTCAAACTGGCCCAAGATGCATTCAAGATTGCCACACCCACAGACAGTAGTACAGACAGCACCCTACTCAACGTGGCCCTGGAGTTGGGGTTACAGGTATGGGATAGGAGTGGGCAGAACCATTGTAGATTTCTGGCCTAGTGACAATTTGCAGATCAGATTCCCCGGGGAATGAACATGGACCAAGTCTGATTCTTTCTATGTTTACAGAACACAAGTTCTAAGCTAGGCAAACAATAGGGCCTCTATAAATTAGCCTCCATGTTTAATTTAAGGCCAAAATAAAAATAGCTTTAGATTCTACAGAGTCCTCATCTTCTCTCCACCTCCCCATTCCTCCAAGTCAAGCAAGATATAAGAATTTTATTTATTACAGATCATCAGAGAAACTCCCTATCTAATTAGTGGAGGGGGGGCAGAAATTAAACCTGTCCATACTTACCAGGAGAAGGACAATTGTTTAAAGCACCAGAAAATATTTGTTGCACAAAAGGTAGTGGGGAGGAGGAGGTCATTGGAAATCCCTCTTTTGTGCCCAGGTAATGAGGATGACTTTATCAACGCTTAACTGGAGGCGCCGGGAGATGGTGCGATGGTTGGTGACCTGTGCTACAGAAGTGGGTGAGTCTCCTACCTCCCTCTACCCCCAGGGAGTTTCAGGCCCAACTCCTGGGACAAGATAATGAATCTTTGAAGCTGTCATATTCCTGTTTCTGATGGCCTAGGAAAGGATGGGGCTGCTGGTAGAAGATGTCCTCTGTGCAATAAGCACAAGGTTTTCCCTCACTGCTTGGACCATATCCTGATGTCAGCTGCCCTTTGACCCTCTCTGACCAGAGACAAGTCTGAGAGAATGAATTTCCAGCCACCAGTGCTCATGGGCTCCCTTTTGAGGTAGTGAGCCCAGCATTTTGGTCCTAGGCTCTGTCCATGCTTCTGAGAAACCCCAGATAACTTAAGAGGCTGAAGACCCCTTCTAGAGCCCAAAGCCCTAGCACAAGACTATCCTTAGTTGGCCCCATTTCAGCTAGAACCCCCAGGCAGACCTGTGATCCCTGCCTTGGGACAGGCAAACCACAGGTTCTGTTGCTCTGTCCTTGTGAGGGGCAAGAGTGCTGCAGAGACCTTCAACTCTCTGAGCTGGGAAAGGAAGGGATGGGAAGACCTCAAACAGGGCCTGGCCATTTGGGATGCTCCCTTTGCCCCTGGTTTGCCTCAGATCATCTCAAGGCTGCTGAGGAGGAGGGAGAACTCGTCTCTGCAGGTCAAGTTCAGACCCCAAATGGTAATCTGGGCAGACCTGGATCAGGACCTGGATGGCCACTGCTGAGCTCAGGCTCTCCCTGACAGGTGTGCGGGCCCTGGTGAGCATCCTGCAGAGCTGGTACACACTCTTCACCCCCACCGAGGCTACTAGTATTGTAGCTGCCACAGCTGTATCCCACACCACTATCCTGCGCCTCAGTCTTGACTACCCACAGCGGGAGGAACTGGCCAGCTGTGCTCGCACACTGGCTCTGCAGTGTGCTATGAAGGATCCACAGAGTTGTGCCTTGTCAGCCCTTACACTCTGTGAGAAAGACCACATTGCCTTTGAGGCAGCCTACCAGATTGCCATTGATGCTGCTGCTGGTGGCATGACCCATTCACAGCTATTCACCATTGCCCGCTACATGGAGCTCCGTGGCTACCCGCTACGTGCCTTCAAGCTGGCCTCACTGGCCATGAGCCATCTTAACCTGGCCTACAACCAGGACACCCATCCAGCCATCAATGATGTGCTCTGGGCTTGTGCCCTTAGCCACTCCCTGGGCAAGAACGAGCTGGCAGCCCTCATCCCCCTGGTGGTGAAGAGTGTGCACTGTGCTACAGTGCTTTCAGACATCCTGCGGCGCTGCACAGTGACTGCACCTGGCCTGGCTGGCATCCCAGGCCGCCGCAGCTCTGGAAAGCTCATGTCAACTGACAAAGCTCCACTGCGCCAGCTGCTGGATGCCACCATCAATGCCTATATCAACACTACACACTCACGCCTGACACACATCAGCCCCCGCCACTATGGAGAGTTCATCGAGTTTCTGAGCAAGGCTCGGGAGACCTTCCTGCTGCCTCAGGATGGCCATTTGCAATTTGCCCAGTTCATCGACAACCTCAAACAGATTTACAAAGGCAAGAAGAAGCTGATGCTGCTGGTTCGGGAGCGCTTTGGCTGAGAAAGCAGATAGCTCACTGCCAGGGCAGCCTGGGCTCCCAGGTACCACCACGTGAGGCGAAGGACAACGAAATGTTTGTCCACCCTGAAAAGACTCTGAGCACCTGTGCCTGAGGCCAAAGAACCACAGAGCTAAGGATAAGGAGAGTCCAACTCTAGCCAATATGCCTGCCTTGGCAAGCTTCTCATTATAGCCCACTGTTCCTGGAGGAGCTGGGCCCTGCAGATCGATCAGAAATCCCACAACATGCCACCTCACGCCCCTATATCCTGCGTGTCCTGGGCATTGGCCCCTCTCCCTTGGCAAACATAGAACACTGTTCAGTCTCAGGGATTGCTTAACCAGAGAAACAGAAGCATTTATGGTACTGTAAATACTATAGTATATGTGTTGCCAATTACTGTAAAGTTGTAACTATTTATAATTCTGGTTCTGATTTGATGGGCACTTAAAGTAGCTGTGGGTGGGAGGATAAGCCTGTTTTCTGAGGAGACTCACAACCATTTCTCAGGTTTCCCTTGCAGAGTGTATGCTGTTGGCAGTGGACAAGTGGGGGCGGCAGGGAGAAAAATGGACAGTTAAAGTAAATCCCAAGTCTTGTCTATGCAGAAACCCCAGCCAGCAGACAGGACATCTAAATGTCCCAAGTGGGTGAGAGGCAGAGGCCAAGACTAGACTTGGACTTTTGGACTTTTGCCTCACAAAGCTATGAGGACATGGAAATTCCTGCTCCTGCCTCACACAGCCTCTCCAGGAGCCTGCTGAATACCTGAGAAACAAGTACAGGGAGAAGATGACAGTCTGGGAAGCCACTGAGCTCATAATATGCATATGCTCTGGTCATCTTTATATTAGAGAGAATCTGGTTTCATCTTCATTTGTGTGTGTGTGTGTGTGTGTGTGTGTATGGCTAAATACATGTATCTGTGTACATAGACATACATGTGTATGTCTATGCGTCATTTCTGTGTGGATGTGATACACATGTGTTGGCCCATAGGCTTCTAGGTGTTCACTGTTCTGTTTGCATGTGGGATCACACATATCTGTGTGTAAGTGCAGTCATATTTGTTTGCATGTTTAGCACGTGTGTATCTGGGCACACGAGTACATGTGTACAAACATGTTTTTGTCTGTGTATGCCTGCTACCCATGGATCTGTGTCTTTATGTCTGAGTTGCTGCTTCATATAGGCCTGTGTATTCATGTTTGAGGATCTGTGTGAAGGTGTCTGCTCTTTTTGCCAGATTTCTCTTCCTCATTCCTCTTAGTGTCTTACCAGCTACACGTTTGTTCCCCATCTACTCTATTCACCAGTCTCTCAACAAATAAGCTTCTAAGCACTAGTGTCTCTCTGCCCTAAGATTGGCTGCTTTAGCTCCACAGTTCCTTTTTTTTACCAATACTTGCTTTCTTCCCCTGCCTTTCTACCTCAAGCTTCCTCTGCCGGCTTTTATCATTGTATCATTGGTTGTTGACTTGGAGACCAAGGCTGGTATGCCCTTGGCCTTTCCTTTGCTAATTTCTAGCCCTAGTAGACAACCCGTCTTAGCCCTAGCTAACCTCTACGGTGTATCATGTTCCTGCTACTTTCCTGACCCTTATGCTCAGCCTGAAATTGTTATAGGTAGTAGGAAGGGCATTCATAAGAGTAAATTGGATACCAATGTCTTGAATGTTTATTGTTTGGTGTCTTAGTTCCTAAGTCAGGATGGGGTTTGATAGGCCAGGGGTAGTATAGCTAAAGTATGAACTGAGAACCTGTCTACTTTCCTTGTTTGGGAGGTTTTTTGTTTTATCCTCTTTGGAAAACTGTTTGTGTCATCTATTTTACTCCAAACTGACCAGTAAGTTGTATTTGCTGTTTGTGGCTACTAAAGTCTTGCTGTCCAGCCAAGGGCCCCTACAATGTCTCAGCCCGAAGGGTTGGTGAGAGAGAGAGAGAGAGAGAGAGAGAGAGAGAGAGAGAGAGAGAGAGGGCATTCCCATTTCTGTATCATGATTGCTCTTTTATAGAAAGTGTGTGAACTCAGTGCTTTTCTATGAATAAATCATGGATCACAGAAAAGATCACTTTTCTAAAAGCAGAAATTGTGTTCTCTTAATAAACAAGACCCTTCTCTCCCTTTTGCATTGCTCTGGCTAGGACAGGAAGCTGGCTAGGTCTACAGGGAGATGTAGAATGTCAAATGAAGAATTTCCTGCCACATCACGTCCCTCTCCAGAGTTCACAGTCACCTCAGACCCTTGTCCTAGGAAACAAGTGTCCCCATAATGAGGAAAATCCCAAGATAAGAAAATCAGCAGGTATGCTCAGAAACTAGGGTGGAGTGACCCTAAGTGCCAAGAGCACCCTTTGGCTTCAGAGGCCTTCTTGCCTTGGTGATGGACTTGTCTAAGTCTCCAGTCCTAAGCAACTTAGTTCTAGGTCTTTATATCCTCCCCATGCTTTAGTCTCAAAGGTTCCTCAACTTTTCCTTGCTTAGTTAGACTCTATCTTCCTTTCCAGGACTCTAAAGTATTTTAACCACTTTTGTTCCCTATCCTCTTCTTCCTCCCCAGAGACAAAGCCCTATCAATTTGGCCTTTATATGTTGTGAAGACCCCACCCCTTTTTCTATAAATTCACAGCCCCATATCCTGCGATGCTCTACCCAAACTTAAGTAGTTCTGGGTTTGGACAGCTGGGAGCTTGATGGTGGTGAGAGCCTGACACTAAGTGTTATAGTACATGTTCACTGCTATCTGAGTCCCAGGACTGGTGAAAAAGGATGCAGAGGAGGTTCCAAGGAAGGAGCATAGGCTTAAGAAGGGACTAAGGATGAGGCCACAAGTCTTCCACAAACAAAACCACATTCTAGGCTCTAACTCTGGAACTTTTATTCTCCTGGAAACAGTCATGTCTATTAGTGAAACTTGAGGGAAAAGGTGTATGCTTAGTTCTGTCGAAGCAGACGTGAATGTCTGTGCACGGCATCCACAAAGGCTCCTACATGTTCTGGGTCCATGTCAGGGTAAAGCCCATGACCTAGGTTGGCAATGTAGCGTTGTGGCCCAAAGTCATCCAGCATCTGCTGCACCAGCCTCCCAATCTCCTCCTGGGGGACCAACAGGGCATTGTCTATAGGGAAGGTAAGCAAGCATCTGTCCTCCCTATACAATAGTGACACACACACACATGCAGGTGTACTTCTAGATAGCATTATTCAATCATTAATTCAACAAAATTTATCAGATACCTCATATGGGGCAGGCACTAAGAAAATACAACAGTGACACACACACACACACATGCAGGTGTACTTCTAGATAGGATTATTCAATCATTAATTCAACAAAATTTATCAGATACCTCATATGGGGTAGGCACTAAGAAAACCCAAATGAACAACAACAATAAAAATTCCTGCCTTCCTATGGTTTATACTGTGAATATGAAGTAGAAAAGAGGGAAAACTTGGCTTAATAAAAATACCCACATAATCAGCTGGATGCAGTGAATCTCAGCAATTTGAGGCTGGAATCTCAGCAATTTGAGAGGCTGAGGCAGAAAGTTAGCAGGTCTGAGGCCAGAGACAGTCTGTGTAACTTAGTGAGACCCTGTGTAACTTAGTGAGACCCTGTGTCCAGATAAATTTTAAAAAGCAGGGCTGGGGATGCAGCTGAGTGGTACTTGCCTAGTATGCACAAGGCCCTGAGTTTAACTCCCCCATATTGCAAAAATAAAATAAAAATACACAAACAACTATATCCATAGCTATAATATAGAGACAAACCCATAAGGGATCTGGTTGTTACCTCAGAGGCATACAGGGCACAGGGGTCCAGGTTTCCCTGCAAGGTCACCATCTTCCCCACACGCTCCCTAAAAGCAAAGGTCATGTCACATTCTGATGACTGTATATTTGGCAGTTGCAACCCATCCATTTTAACCTCTAGAGTCTACTCTTCCATCACTCACCGGGCTTTCTTTGGGGCCACTGTCCAGTCAAGCCCGACCACCTCGTAGCCAGCCTGGGCCAGCTCCTCCAGGGCAAAATGCCCATCCTTAGCAAAGATGATCTGGAGAAAAGAGCAGATCTCTGAGGCTGCACAGGCCTTGCTATGCCCACTAACCTTCCTTGGCTGCTCTTCTGCTGCACTCCATTGGCCACTTAGTCCATGTAGGACTTACCTTGAAAGTTCTACAGATTCCCCCCTTCATTCAACCTATCCCATTCCTCACCATGGGCACTGGTGCAAGGCCTACTTCTTGCAGCCTGGCCTTTACTCGTTTGGCCACATCACGGATGTAGGGCAGTGCAAACTTGTTGAAGAGTTGAGGGCCAAGATGCCCTGCGTGGGACTCAAAGAGCTGTAATGCCTACAGTTGGGGTGGTGAAGAAAAATACATAACAAAGATGAAATACATCAAGGCGCCACATACAGGAGAAAGTACCTCAGTTTTCCCCAAGTGACTTTAAACCTTGATACTGCCTGAGCTTATAAAACCAGTTCCACTATAATCCCAGCGGCTCAAGAGGCGGAGGCAGGAGGATCACAAGTTCGAGACCAGAGGCAGTCTGAGTAATTTAGCGAGACCCTGTCTCAAAAAGTAAAAAAATGGGCTGGGAGGCGCAGCTCAGTGGTCCAGCACTTGCAGAGCATGCAGGCACGAGGCCCCTGGGTTCAACCCCAGTACCGTCAAAAAAAAAAAAAAAAAAAAAAAAAACAGTTCCAGTCAGAAAGTTTTGCCTCCTTTTCTATGTCCCAGCACTAGCTTTAATCTTCAAACACTCAGAGTATGAATCCCCCTTACCAGTGTCAAGGTAGCTTTGGCTGCTCCAGCCTGACCATTGGAGACCAAGCTAAGACCCTTGCCCTTCCCAGTTTAGGAGACTATTAATAGTTTCTGGTCATTATAGACCAAGTCCCAACCTATTTCTCTCTCAGGACTTACCTGGGCACCAGCCGCCACTTGTCCTACTAGATATGGGACCAGAGCATCAGTGAGGATGCAAAGTAGCCGGTGACTAGCCTGAGGTCTTTGATAGAGCCAGCGCTTGGCCTGAGCCATAGTGCTTGAGCTGCTACCTTCAACCATGTATGTCATCAGGGTCCACTGCAGAAGGATGAAAAGATGTCACAGTCTAAAAGCCAAACTGGTATTTCCTTTCCTTCCTACACCAGACATGTCAGAGTGATCTCTTCATGCCCCGGTTACCACCCTGTCCCATAGTCCCATAATACCGGGGCACCAGCAAATCCAATCAGTGGCACACGCCCAGCCAGCTGTTGTCGGGTAAGGGTGATGGCCTGGAACACATAGCCCAGTTCAGTGGCTACTGCTGCTGGATCCCGTAGACGCTCTAGGTCACGCTCTTCTCTTAATGGTTCTGGGAAGCTGGGTCCTTTGCCAGGTATCATGGTCACCTCCATGCCCAGTGCCTGGAGGGGGATAAAACATCTGGGTCCCCAACCAGGAACTCCAGGGGAAGGATTCTGCTTAGCCCATGCCAAGAGGAAAGTAAAAGAAAAATAAAGCTCAGCCAAACTCCATCTCTGCCATAGTTTTAACCTCCATACAGTTAGAATAAGTGCCTTTCTTGAACTTGGCAAAACTAATAGATTTCCAAAGAGTCCTTCCCCCTTTTATTCACATTCCAGGGTTAGGTTTGAGTGGGTACCTGGGGTACAACAAGGATGTCGGAGAAGATGATGGCAGCATCCAGAGGGAAGCGACGCAGTGGCTGTGGGGAACAGGGAACAAGTTGATAGGTGGCAAGCTGAGGGAATAAATGCTCCCTCTTTTGTGGACCCCTCACCTGCAAAGTCAGTTCACAGCAGGCCTCAGGAGAGCGACAGGTGCTGAAAAAGTCCTGGGCAGCCCTGGTTTCCCTAAATTCTACAGAGGGAAGACAGGGCTCAATATGAAGCTCCCCAGAGCCATTTCCTGCCCTTGGAACATTTGCCACCCTCCAGAATTTCATCTATACTTCTGGCCCCTGATCCTGACCTGGTAAGTAGCGGCCTGCCTGCCGCATGCACCAAACAGGAGTGTAGTCTGTTTCCTCTCCCCAGGCTGCTCTCAGGAAGGTGTCATTCTTCAGTTCCGGAAAACTCTGGGGTCTGGCAATCAGGTGGGGGTAGGGGTAAGCGTCGTGGTCAATATGGTAGGCTGGGGGTTGGGGAAGGCGTGGGTTCTTAAAGCGGATTCTGTCTGGCACCGCTATCTGCCTCCTCCAGGCCAGCTCATAAACTGTGGCTCCACACCCGTTACCCATCCTATCAGGTGGTGCACAAGACTCTACAAGGGCCCGCACTGGAGCCTCTTCCCTACACGTTACTCCAACCCTCCCAAGCTCAAAAGAACTGGAAGGACTCTGGGGTGGGGGATGAAAGCCCAGTAAAGATAGTTTTGGGGAGGAAGGTCACTGGGCTAGTGAATCCCAGGAATGGGGCCACGCATGGGCTGGTTCCGAGGCCAGGAGATCCAGGATGGCAGGTAGAGATCAGCTTAACAGGCCCAAAATAGAGGTGCTAGTTAGACGTTCTGGGGCATTCTATGAAAGAATGTCTGGAGAACACAGTCGGGCAAGGCAATCCCTGGAATGAAGGTATCGGGAATCCATGATTGCAGGATTCGGAATCCCAGCGACTGGGGTTCGTAATGGGAGATCTCCAGGAAAAAGGGCGTAATAAGAACAGACTCCTGAAGTGGAAGTCTCGGATCAGAAGTTCCGCTAGCCACACCACTTGCAACAGAGAACTCACCCCAATCCGTTCTTCTCCATGGTCAGCTGTTAACTGTGAGCACAGTCAGAATATCAACCCGCCCGCAGATGAGGCCCCGCCCCTTCCTGGATTGAACCAAGGACGCCACCTTGTTGGAAACCACGTGACCAGACCAGCTACAGGTCTGGGGCTGCCCCGACTACTGCCCGTAGGACCCCAATTATTTTTTTTTACCGTAAAGTTCACTGTTGCTGCGCAACAGCATGCCCAAAAGAAGTAACTTCGCTATAGCTACATCTTCAGGTGATGAAAATTTTTTCTCATCTGATAGTCTGGGAATCTTGAAGTCTTGGCCCAAGTCTCTCTCTCACTCCCACTGTCCATTCTAAAAATCGTGTTTGGCAGACCTACAGCGAATGATGCAACCAGGTTGTTCAGAGAACTGAGTGAGATTGTTGTATGTTTACATTATCTACTAAGAGCTGGGAGCTGTAATATGTGTGGAGGTTGGAGTGCTGAAGCAAGACAGCTCCTGCCTTTAAGGAGCTACAGTCTGCTTCTCCAGTCTGAAACAGAAAGCATCAATTACGTTAAAGTGGATGATTATCAGTGTCCTGGGACTAGAAGCAAAAATCAGGATCAATCTGGAATGACTCAAGACTCCTGTCAGTGGCTGAAGAAGTCGTTCTCTCAAACATTTTAGTAATACTGCCCCTAGGATAGGGAGTGCAAAAAATTTGAGAAGACTTCTCTAGTTATATGACCCGTTGGGGGCGGGGAGTTAAAAACAGGAGCCATAGGACGAGAAAAATGGCTGATGCTATGATCCAGGTTTGGTAAGTTGGTGACATGAAGAAGGGTGGTGACTCTAATTGGCATTGGGTGTGGTGGCGAGCGCCTGTAATCCCAGGACTCCGAGGGGAAGCAGGAGGATGGCGAGTCTAGGCTGCATACCCAGACCCTGTCTCAAAAAAACAAAACAAATTTGTGTGTGTGTGTGTGTGTGTGTGTGTGTGTGTGTAACTATCATAGGTTGAAAATACACCTAATACACCTAATGTCCTGAACATTAAACCTGCGTCCAGCCTACCTGGAACATCCAGCCTACCTGGAACATACTGAAGCTATTTACAGTATACTATGTTCTATTTTGCCTTTAACCGTACCACTGTGGCTTCCGATCCCATCCGATCTCAGAAGCTAATCAGGGTCTGGCCTGGTTAGTACTAAGATGGGAGACTGCCTGGGAACACCAGGTGCTGTAGGCTTGGGAGATGGACCCGGAAGGACTACGCCCACCCCCCCCCCCCACACACCAAAAAAAAAAAAAAAAAAATCAGCTGTTGAAAACCCTGTGAATAGCAAAGAAGCATTAACAGTAGTTTCGTCTGTGGTACAAAGGGCCATTATGAGTTGGACACCTACTCGGCAGCACCTAACAATATCAGAGTACACATAACAATACGGCAGAAGTGTGGTGTGCGCTTAGTCTGGAATCTACGGTGAAGGTTGGCAGAAGGCGGGGCAGGGCGTAGTGGGAAGCCCAGTCTGTAGTCCCGGCTGCTGCTCCTTAGGCAGGGTTGCCCCAGGTCTCTCCTCAGCTACTTTGCCATGGCTGGCCCTGGCCCGGGCGCCGCACTAGAGTCCCCGCGGCAGCTGCTGGGCCGCGTGCGCTTCCTGGCGGAAGCAGCCCGAAACCTCCGCGCCGGGCGGCCTCTGCCTGCAGCGCTGGCTTTCGTGCCGCGAGAGGTGCTCTATAAGCTCTACAAGGACCCGACAGGCCCGTCGCGCGTGCTGCTGCCGGTGTGGGAGGCCGAGGGCCTGGGGCTGCGTGTGGGTGCCACGGGCCCGGTCCCAGGTACCGACTCTGGGCCCCTCCGCGCCGCCCGAGACAGCATCGAGCTCCGGCGCGGCGCCTGCGTGCGCACCACCGGCGAGGAGCTATGCAACGGCCACGGGCTCTGGGTGAAGCTGACCAAGGTGCGCTCTGACCTGCCCGGTACCCCGCAGAGACCACCGCATCCAGGAAAATCCCTGCCTCTTCCCTTTCTCTGTCCCGTACTGTGCTGGCTTTGCGTTCGGGGCCCTTTGACCTGGGTTGGGCAGGGCAGGCAGCTGAGCACTTTCCTGATGACTGTCCCCCTCTGGTGCGTCCCTGCAGGAGCAGCTGGCAGAACACTTGGGTGACTGCGGGCTGGAAGAAGGCTGGCTTCTGGTGTGCCGCCCGGCGGAAGGTGGGGCCCGCCTTGTACCCATAGACACTCCGGACCACCTCCAGCGGCAGCAGCAGCTCTTCGGTGTGGACTACCGGCCGGTGCTCAGGTCCTGCAATTGAAAGAATGGCGTTTGCTGTCAGAGGGTTCAGCACGGAAAATTTGGGATCACAACCAGCACAGCCTAAGGGGTGGATATATTGGAGTGGAGAAAGGGTTCAGAGCAGGAAGGGACTGCACTTGAAGGGGACTAGACTGGGGTTTATGGAGGCGTGGAGCTAGGGCTCTAGAGAAGGCTCTAGGTCCTGGAGGTAGTGTCCTGCTGCCCGATGATGCTTCTGCATCCATCCCCCTCTGTTTGCTCACAGATGGGAACAGGTGGTGGACCTGACATACTCTCATCGCCTCGGATCAAAGCCTAAGCCTGCAGAGGCATACACAGAAGCTGTACAAAGGCTACTGTGAGTGAGATGGGATGGGATGGGGGAGGAGAGAGCTCCAGGTTGGGGCCCGACCTAATTAGGGGATTGGGGTTGCTTAGCTATGTACCCCCAACATGGACCTACGAGTGCGACGAGGACCTGATCCACTTCTTGTATGACCACCTGGGCAAGGAGGATGAGAACCTGGGTAGCGTGAAGCAGTACGTGGAGAGCATAGACGTTTCCTCCTACACGGTGGGTGCTGGGACTTCTGCCTGAAGCAAGACCCTTCAAGGCTAGGTCCAGAACAGGACCAAACCAAAATCTCCAGAGGTCACACTCAGTCCAGTTCCCCATCTTGAAAATCCTGTAGGAACCCCTAGACGCCCTACCTCCCCACCCCATATCAGTTGCCCTTTTAGCCCAACTCTACTATGCTTTCTCTCTGGCCCAAAGCACATGCCCAGTGTAAAAGTTAGTGTAACCTCTGACTCCACCTTTCTGTCCCTCCTTAGGAGGAGTTCAATGTGTCCTGCCTGACAGACAGCAATGCTGATACCTACTGGGAGAGTGATGGGTCCCAGTGCCAGCACTGGGTCCGGCTTACCATGAAGAAGGGCACCATAGTCAAGTGAGTAGGCTCTGAGCAGGACAAGGTGGTTTCACTGTCTCTCTGTGGGTGCATAGAGACCCACCCAGGTACATCCTCTGACTCCTTAGGAAGTTGCTACTCACAGTGGATACCACAGATGACAACTTTATGCCTAAGCGGGTGGTGGTCTATGGAGGAGAAGGGGACAACCTGAAGAAGCTGAGTGACGTGAGCATTGACGAGTGAGCAAGCTGGCCTGGGGTAGGAGGTGGGGCATGATCTTAGGAGTGAGGAACATTTTGGATGCCTTAGTTTGGGTAGGACCCCAGAAATCCCTGAAGGCCTGAGGCAAGGGATATCTGAAGTGCCTCACACCTCTTTCTTCAGGACCCTGATTGGGGATGTCTGTGTCTTGGAGGACATGACGGTCCACCTCCCAATCATCGAGATCCGCATCGTTGAGTGCCGGGGTGAGGCTTAAGGCTACAAGAAGGGAAAGGAAGCCCCTGGGTGTAGATGCGGGCAAGATGACAGTGAGTATAGAGAGAAGGGGTTGGGCTTGGAAGTAGGATAAAAGTGATAGCTGAACTAACTCTAGGATCTGGAGCTGTGGGGCCTGAACTGGGTGGGAGATGCCAGGTGTAAGCTGGCCTTGAGGCCACAGACGTGGGTGGGCTCACCTGGAAGAGGAACTGAGTTGGAATCTATAGGCATCCCAACATTATAAAGGTGGATGAAGAAGCCAGCAAATATATAAATATCAGAATCAGGTGATAGAATGGGATCTCAAAAGTTTCAAGTTTCTAGGGGTTAAGAGTGACAAAAGCCTGAGCACTAAGGCGTCATCCTCAGGTCCAAAGGTCAAGAAGGCAGCAGATACAGTAAATGACTTCAGTCTGACCCTTTTTCCCAGATGATGGGATTGATGTTCGTCTTCGAGGGGTCAAGATCAAGTCATCTAGACAGCGGGAACTAGGGTTGAATGCAGACCTGTTCCAGCCAGCCAGTCTGGTGCGATATCCACGCCTGGAAGGCACTGACCCAGAAGTACTGTACCGCAGAGCTGTCCTTCTGCAGAGGTGGATATGGTCCTAGGCCTGGAGTCCCCTCTCTTCCCCTTCCCTGAGCCTTGTGTATCTGCATGGAGGAGACCCCAAGATCTTACAGTATAAACTGTTCTATTTTAAGAGTCAGAGCACTCCCTGAGCCCTGCCTTATGTCCCTGTGTGTCAGGGAGTTGGGGGTCTTATACCCATACCAAACTCTTTAGCTGCAGTTCTCTTTACTCACCACCTAGATTCATCAAGATCCTGGACAGTGTCCTGCACCACCTAGTACCTGCATGGGACCACACTCTAGGTACCTTCAGTGAAATTAAGGTGAGCTTGTTCTACACAATGGTGGACTTCCTTCCCCTTTCTGCTCATCTACTTTTCCTTCTTCAGCTCATCTACTTTTCCTTCTTCACCTATCCTAGGGCTTGGCCTTACTGGTTCTGGGAATGGTCGAAATTTAGTGTTTGGGGGCCTGTTTCCCAGATGAGTGTGTGGAATATACCAGGGCAGGAGTAAGAGAGGTGACAGCATGGGCAGGGCAGCTTGCATGAAAGGTACATGGCTGGGCACTACAAGCAGCTCCTCATAACCTGAGAGAAGCATGCAGGTAGGTGTGAATGTGACATGGGGATGAGGCTGGGAAAGGGTGGGCAGGAAGCAGGATCTGATGACCAAGGCCCTGAGGGCCAAACAGCGACTTTGTCACAGATCAGTGGAGCAATTGGAAAGGTGGTGAGGTAATGACAATGTGAGACTTTTTTTTTAAAAAGAAAGCTCCCTCTGGTGGCTGAACTAAGGAAAGGATTGGAGGCCCGGACAGGGTGTGAACTAGGTTTAGACTGGAATGGTGGAGTTCGGTCCAGGCATAGAGGAAGGGCCTAGACAGAGGCTGCCTACCCCCTAATCTTGCTCTGGCCACCTCTCTTCACCAGCAAGTGAAACAGTTCCTATTGCTGTCACGCCAGCGACCCAGCCTGGTGGCCCAGTGCTTGCGTGACTCAGAGAGCAGCAAGCCCAGCTTCATGCCACGCCTATACATCAACCGACGCCTTGCCATGGAACACCGTGCCTGCCCATCTCGAGACCCTGCCTGCAAGAATGCAGTCTTTACTCAGGTCTGGAACTCCTGGGTTAGACTGAGGGAGGGTCAGTAAAAGGACTGGAGGCTGGGCCAAGAAAGCTGAACAAGGTCTTTGGACAGGAGTAGGGCCAGGTCTTGACACAACTTCCCTACAATTTCCTTCTCTTTCCCCCTGGCCAGGTTTATGAAGGCCTCAAACCCTCTGACAAGTATGAAAAGCCCCTGGACTACAGGTACAGCACCAGGGTAAGGGACTGGCTCAGGGCACACATGTGCACACACCCCCACACACTGCTCCTGGCACCTGTCACCAATACCATAGCAGCCCTTCTCCTGGCTGGTCTCTGGACTAGTGAACTGGACTGAGGCCTGGCCCAGCATAATGACAGAACTCCACCCCTACTTACAGGTGGCCCATGCGCTATGACCAGTGGTGGGAATGTAAATTCATTGCAGAAGGCATCATTGACCAAGGTGAGGCCTTGAGAAAGATGACACAGGTCCCTCTTCTTGCCCTATTAAGAATCCTAAAGGCATCTGGGATCATCAACTAATGAAGATAGGGAGCCTGTTCATTACCCCATTGTTGGAGTTAGGCTCTTGTGTCTGCAGCTCAGGGCATCTGTCATTTCAGGGGGTGGTTTCCGGGACAGCCTAGCGGATATGTCAGAAGAGTTGTGCCCTAGCTCAGCTGACACCCCTGTGCCTCTGCCCTTCTTTGTGCGCACAGCCAACCAGGTAATCCCCCACCACTACCATGAAGTTTCTGCCATTGTGTCTCTGCAAACCTCTCAGGTACTAGACTGAGCTAGAGAGGGAGTAGAGAGGCATGAGTTACCCGGGGAAGCCTCTGGGCAGACAAGGATATGGGGAGCCTTTGTATATTTGAGTCATGCAGGGGCTCTAGTGGAAGGTTTTTGGAGAAATCTTTGTGGTGCTTGGGAAGAAAAGTAGGGTCCTTCCCAGGCTGTACTGACAGGTCTGTCTCTGGGACAGGGCAATGGCACTGGTGAGGCCCGGGACATGTATGTGCCCAATCCCTCCTGCCGAGACTTTGCTAAGTATGAATGGATCGGACAGCTGATGGGAGCTGCCCTTCGGGGTAAGGAATTCCTGGTGAGTGGCCTGACCTGCATCCCTGTCAGATCATCCCTGGCCCCTGGAAGGAAGGGCCAGCAAACTTGGATAGCTCAGGGTGGGAAGACAATAATGTTTATCACACAGGTCCTGGCTCTGCCTGGGTTCGTTTGGAAGCAGCTCTCTGGTGAGGAGGTGAGCTGGAGCAAGGACTTCCCAGCTGTGGACTCTGTGCTGGTGAGTAGGACCTGGAACCAGTGCTTCCTCTGCCCAGCCCCTAAAGCTTGGTGCTTTCCAGGGCTTTCTGAACCACCTCCTTTTACCACAACACATGCTCCCTCTCCAGTCCTGTGGTTTCAACTACTGTCTCTCTTCTGCTAACTCTTAATATCCTGACCTCCAGCTCTAGACTCTCTCCTGAGCCTGGGGGCCATATATGCATCTGCATCTTAGACCTTTGCCTCCAGGTGACAGCTCAGGTTCAGCACACTCCTTGTCTTCTCCCCTGTCTACTACTCTCTTAGGCTCCTTCCCTATGCTAGAGCCCTCAACCTCACCCCCCACATTCTGCCAAGTGAGGGTGGTAGGACCCACAAAGTTGACACCTCACTCCTCCCAGGGGCTCATGTCAGTGTCGATGGCCACACCTGTCTCCTTCCTCACCCCCCACATTCTGCCACATCTCCCTCTGGAGTCTGTCTACTTTTCCCATCTTACGGCTGTCCCTCTGGTTCAGGCCACCTTTCTTTCTGTCCTAACCATTTATTGCCAAAGCTAGCATCCCTCGCTCCATGCTTGCTCATCTGATTTCCATGCTGCCAGAATAATTTATTTCACCCTCTTCGTTTAAATCCTTTGATGGCTTTGCCCTGGGCTTAGCACAGTGCAGACTCTGCAAAGGCTTTACATGACCCCTGTATCTCTAGCCACTCAATTCACTTTTAGCCTCCAGCCAAACATTCCTCAGGCTTTTTGCTCTTTCAGCTTTCTCCAAGATATTCTCTCTCCTGACTCCTTTGTGGCCCAGCCATCATTTGGGTCTCAGCCCAGATGCCATTTCTTGCAGGGTACCTTCCCTAGCCTCTAAGCCCGGGTAGGTGTTGTCTTGATTCTTCCACAGCCCTGTACCCCACTCCCCATTGCCTCCCTGAAGACTGCCTAGCCTGGCTGCTTCCTGAGGAGTGTCCTGAAGAAAGACTATCTTCCCAGTAAAAAGCTGACCTCCTTACCTCTCCTGAATCCCCAGGTGAAACTCCTGGAAGTGATGGAAGGAATGGACAAGGAGACATTTGAGTTCAAGTTTGGGAAGGAGCTAACGTTCACCACCGTACTGAGTGACCAACAGGTGGTGGAGCTGATTCCTGGGGGCACAGGCAACGTGGTGGGATACAAGGACCGTTCTCAATTCATCCAATTGGTGCAGAAGGCACGTCTAGAGGAGAGCAAGGATCAGGTAGTAGCCAGATGCCAGTAAAACAGACAGCTTTGGACCCTGCTAAGCCCCAGCCCCTAATAGCCAGAGTCCAGCCTGGTAGACTACTAGTAGCAATCCTTAAGAACCGTGGCCCCGACTATAACTGTGCCCTACATACCTACTGATCATAGGTACAGTAAGGTACCCAGTGAGGGCTCAGAGTAGTGCCCTCTCTCCCAGCCAGGCCTTCTCTCTCTTCCACAGGTGGCAGCTATGCAGGCAGGTCTGCTGAAGGTAGTGCCGCAGGCTGTGCTGGACTTGCTGACCTGGCAAGAATTGGAGAAGAAGGTGTGTGGAGATCCGGAGGTCACCGTGGATGCTCTGCGTAAGCTTAGTGAGTTCCGGGTGGTGTGGTAGCGAAGCTCATGGAGTGGGGTTTACAGACTGTGCAGGGTGAGGCCTGAGAATGAATTCTGGCTTTGTCCCCTCCAGCTCGATTTGAGGACTTCGAGCCATCTGACATACGGGTGCAGTATTTCTGGGAGGCACTGAACAATTTCACCAACGGTCAGTGGAAGAGGGCAGAGTGACACTTGCATTTAGACTTGACTTGTAGAATATGGAGGCAGGCTAGAGCCTCCCTCACCATCAGCACAGGCACTGATTTCCTTCTCCTCCACCCAGAGGACCGGAGCCGCTTCCTGCGCTTTGTCACAGGCCGTAGCCGTCTACCAGCACGGATCTACATCTATCCAGACAAACTAGGGTGAGTGCCAGGACAGATGGGAGGGTCTAAGGTATTCCGCACCATACGTGTCCCTAGAAATCTTCCTAATCTGTGGCCCCACAAACGTCCACAGCTATCAGACTACAGACGCACTGCCAGAGTCTTCCACCTGCTCCAGCACCCTTTTCCTACCGCACTACGCCAGGTGAGTTTTCCTAGGCTCAAGCCTGGAGGGGTGGGATCTTCAATGTGGGAGGACTTTCACAGTGAAGTGCATGACCTGCAGCCCACATGCCCCTGGGAGTAGGGGAGGTGCCTGACTGAACCCCTGCCCCCACAGCGCCAAGGTATGCGAGGAGAAACTACGCTATGCTGCCTACAACTGTGTGGCCATCGACACTGACATGAGCCCCTGGGAGGAGTGAGGTGGCAACTTTGTGGGCCCCACCACCCTCACCTGGAGAAACACACCTTCCCTGCCCCGTTTGAGTCTGTGATCCTGGAGGGAGCTGATGTGTTCAGAAAACCACAGCATGGTGGTACCCTGCTTCTGTATATGGCTAGAGTGGGGCCGTGAGTTGACACTGGTGGTCCAGCCCCACATACCCACAGCCCTACTCGTGCTGGAGCTTGCTTTCGAGGTATTTAGCCTCTGTGAGAGGGATTATTCCAGAAGCCCAGCACAAGCTGCCAGGCCTGAGCTACTTGAAGGGGGCCATCCAGCTCCCCATCCCATGGACTTTGATTCCATTTTTGGTTCCACCTCTTTTCTCCTCTTCTGGTTTCACCCATGGCTCATTTTTTTTTTTTTAATTTTGGAGAATGATGTACACCCCAACTCAGGCAAGGAGCCAAGGATGAATAGGGAGTGATGGTTCTCCTTCTTGGTCACCTACCCCAAAATGAAGTCACAACTGAACCTCCCCTCCCTCACTTACTGATCTTTTCCTCCTTCCTCCATACCAGAAGTGTAAGCTTTAGCCTTCCTCCAACTCAGCCTCAACTGACAAAGTGCCGCCACTTTCCATGTCTCAGAGTCTATACCCATTCAGCAATTTCTTTTTATTTTTATTTTTTTGTGGTACTTAGGGGTTGAACTAGGGTCTCACATATACTTTGCAAATGCTCTGCTACTGGGCTGCTCTCCAGCCCATTTTTTATTCCTTTTATTTTTGAGTTGGGGTCTTGCTAAATTGCGCAGGCTGCCTCTTGGCCTTGAACTCATGGTCCTCCTGCTGCTGCTTCCTGATTCACTGGGATTATAGGCGTTTGCCACCATGCCTAGCTCCATTCAGCATTAAATCTTTACCACAAGCCCATATACATCACTTTTGCATCACCTCCAGCCTGACTCCCCATCTGATGTTTCACCACCAAAATTTTGCACAGGTTATTATGTCCTTTCCAGAATCTTCAACAGCTCCCCTTTACCTTACTCTAAAATAAAGCCTTGACTTTAAATTTGTTCCTAGGGCTCTCCACGCCCTTGCCTTGGCCCTCCCTTCCCCGAGGGCCTCAGTGATCCTCCTTCAAAAGAAGGTCTTGCACAAGGGAGAATTGAATAAATGAATGCATTCATTCCTCTAGAATGTGTTTTTTTTAGGTCCTGGGGTCTGTTTATTGGGCTTCCTGCTAGGCTCATGGAACTCTTACAGAATTACTGTGTCTTAGAAGAACTTTTTGAAGCTAGCACCCTGCTGGTAGCAAGATGTGTGTGCCCAATGGGAGCAGTGGTGCTTCTCTGTGACAAACATTACATCTAGAGTAGAACAGGGGAACAAGGACCAGGAAAGAGGACCGAAGGCTGGGCTATCATCTTCTGGGATGGGTGTGGTGATTTGGAGCACGGAAGTCCAGTTTTGGAACCAAGTAGGCAGAAGAATGTCACAACATAGAGGACAAAGCCTTGCGATGGCTGACCAGCCAGCCAGGTGAGGATTTTGACACACATGGGAAAAGCAGCATAGCCCCCAGCCCCACCCTCTCCTGTTACCACACAGCTAAGGTGCTGAGACCCTGTGCTGTTGTAGCCCCATCCCCACACCAGGGGGCAGTCACACTTTTTTTTCTTTTTTTTTTTTTTTTTTTTTTTTTTTTTTGCGGTACTGGGGGTTGAACCCAGGGCCTCGCACCTGCATGTTCTGCAAGTGCTGGACCACTGAGCTGCACCTCAGCCCATTTTTTTACTTTTTGAGACAGGGTCTCACTAAATTACGCAGGCTGCCTCTGGTCTCGAACTTGCGATCCTCCCGCCTCTGCTTTCCGAGCCACTGGGATTACAGGCGTGCGCCACCACGCCCGGCCAGTCACACCTTCAAGTACAGTCCAGCTGCCCAGTTGTCTCACATGGTGCAATGTGAGACAGTGCTAGGCTAGTTGCCCAGCAAAGTTGGTCCCTTCCTCCAATGCTTTCCACTTGTCCTCTAGGGCTTACACAGGCGCTACCTAGCAGAGAAACTCCTTTTACTCCCTTTTACATGCACTGTGCTCACACTCTGTCCTATCTCCCCAAAACTCTAAACACTCCAGCTCAGTCTCATAGGCAGTTCTGTCCTGCTCCTCCCAGGTCCCTGCATGTCCACCCTACTCCTAAAGGAGTTGAAGCAGTGGGAACCTCAAACTCTGCCACACTCACCCAGCTCTGTTCCTCCTAGCAAGCTCTACCTGGTCTTGCTGGTGAAAGGCTACTTTCAGGAAAGAACCTGGCCTGGCCCACATGCACTGTGGGAGGTATTTGATAGTCTGTTTCTATGCCTCCTACACTGGCCACATGTCCTTGGTCTCTCTTTTACTCACAGTATGTATTTTGTAGCCTGCTTTTCACTTTTTCGTTAATTTATCCATTCAGTAAACAAGCATGAGCCTGATGTCGGGTACCATACTAGGTACAATGGATAAAATAGTGGCTAAAGCAGTGATTGTTTTTGCCCTTATGGATTTAAACTCATAATAGGAGAGAGACACGCAGTATATTAAACAAAGAATTTCATAAACATTTGATAAACATTTGTGTGTGAGCTACAAAGGACAAATGAAGAAATCAGTATTGTTGGAGAAACAACAGGATTGTTTTAACCGAGGGGGCTCAATGAGATGCTGAATTCTTAGGGAGAGTGATTGATGGACACAAAGGCCCACTGAGAACCTTGTTGAGTCCTGTGTTATAATTTGACATGCTGAAAATAATGTGATTGTTATTTTGATTTGCATTGCTTTATTATATTGAGCCATTGTTCTTCTCTGTGAGCTACCATTCATGTATTTTGTCCCATTTCTATTGATTTCATTTTTTTATTGATCTGTAACAATCTTTATATAGTACTGAAATAATAAAAGCTTAGTAGTTGCTGATCAGCCCTCTCGGTGCTTAAAGCACTGTCCTAAGTGCTGTACAGATTATTATCTTGTTTTATCTCCTCAATAATTATATGAAGTAAGCAGGCTTATTATGCCCTTTTCCATATGAGAAACATAGAGCAATGAGGCATTAAGTAACTTCCCCAGGGGAAGTGGTAAGTAATGAAGCTGGTCATAAATGGTGGTCTGCCAGCTCCAAAGTCCGCTGACTTGGCACCTAAGGTATTTGTTTTGGTTGTGGTTTGGTTTGGTTTATTTGCACCTAAGGTTTTATATCCTCTTTATTAGCCCCTTTGTGTACCATGCCAGTTGGAAATGTTTTCCTAATCTGTCCTTGCATTTTAATTGTAAGTATGTTCTTTCTTGATGTATACATTTTAAAATTTTTATGAATTCAGAATCCTTTTCTTTATGAAAGAAACCATATAATGGATATGTATCACGGGAGTCAATATAAGAAATTAGTTAAGAAAATATTTTTTGGAGTCAACTTGCATATACTCATATCCTGGCTTTACCACATTCCCCTGTTGACCATGGGCAAATTTCTTAATCGCTCTGTGCCTCATATTCCTGGTTTGTTTGTTTGTGTTTGCAGTACTTGGAGATTGAACCCTGGGCTCCCATACTGAGCTGATCCCTACCCCAGCCTTTTCTGTTGTTGTTGTGTTTTATTTTGTGACAGCTCTCACTAAATTGTACAGGCTGTTTCTAGACTTGAACTCAAGATCCTCCTCCCTGAGCCTCCTAAGTCACAGGCTCAGACTCCACTTTTTTAAAATGAAGAAAATCAGCTAGGTGAAGTGGCACACACCTGTAATCTCAGCAACTGGGGAAGCAGAGGCAGGAGGATCACAAGTTCAAGGCCAGAGGCAGCTTATATAATTTAGCAAAACCCTGTCTCAAGATAAAAAATTAAAAAATGGGACTAGGGGTGCAGCTGAGTGATAGAGTGCTTCGAAAGTATGTAAAAGGCCCTGAGTTCAACAACCAAGTACCACCAAAAAAAAAAAAATCATAGTGCCTCCCTGTTGTGGCAAATAAATTAATTCATGAAAAACCATTAAAATGGTGCCTTCAAGTGATAATAAGTTATTAGTATAGAATTTTTTAAAACTTTATCAAGATTAGATGCATGATTACATGATTGCTGGTTTTTCTTGGTAACTTCATTATTTCATTCTTAACATGTAACTCTTTAATCCATCTGAAATTTATTCTTATAAAGAAGACTACTGTTTTGTGTTTCTTTTCCAAATTCTTAACTAGTTTCCTCAACTTCCTTTTTAAAAATTACCTAGCCTTTTACCATTGATCTGAAATGCTAACTTTTTTTTTTTTTTTTTTTTTTTTTGCGGTACTGGGGGTTGAACCAGGGCCTCGCGCCTGCATGCTTTGCAAGGGCTGGACCACTGAGCTGTGCCCCAGCCCTTTTTTTTTTTTTTTTCCAACTTTTTGAGACAGGGTCTCGCTAAATTACACAGACTGCCTTTAGTCTTGAACTTGCAATCCTCCCTCCTCCACCTCCTGAGCCACTGGGATTACAGGTGTCTGCCACCACACCCGGCACTTGAAATGCTAATTTTTGACATACTTATTATACACTAATTTTTTTTTTTAATATAAGAATTCCTTGGGGCTAGGGTGAGGCTCAGTGGTAGAGTGCTTGCCTAACATGCATGAAGACCTGGTTTGATCCTCAAAACTGAAAAGAAAGAAAAGAAAGGAAAGGAAAGGAAGGAAAGAAAGGAGAAAGAAAAAAAGGAAGGAAGGAAGGAAAGAAGGAAGGAAGGAAAGGGAGAGGAGGGCAAGGAAGGGGAGAGGAGGGAGAGGACAGGGTATTAGCAAACTGTAACATGATTCTGCAAATTAAAAGCAAGCAAAGAGAGTTTAACAATCTATAGGAAAAGTTACGTTTGTTGCATGGACTTTAAAAATCTGTTAATACATTAAAATTGTCAGTTACAAATTACAGGGAAATATTAAGGATAGTAAAAGTAGGGGACATAGCTCATTGGTAGAACACTCAGACTAGCACACTAATCTAAAGCATTAGAAAAATTGATAATTAAACTGCTTTCTTTTGGGTCTGGAGATCTAGCTCAGTGGTGGAGCTCATGCTCATTATGCACAAGGTCCTGGGTTCAATCCCCAGCACCTCCCTCACCCCCCTAAAAACTTAAAAGGAATAGTGTGAACAGTGCTGTTTTACTGAGTTGTACCCACAACCCCCTTATTATTATTATTATTATTATTATTCTTTTCTTTTCTTTTCTTTTCTTTCTTTCTTTTTTTTTTTTTTTTTTTTTTTTTTTTTTTTTTTTTTTTTTTTTTTTTTTTTTTTTTTTTTTTTTTTTTTTTTTTGGTACTGGGGTTGAACCCAGGGCCTCGCACTTGCATGCTCTGCAAGTGCTGGACCACTGAGCTGCACCCTCAGCCCATTTTTTTTTTCTACTTTTTGAGACAGGGTCTCGCTAAGTTATGCAGACTGCCTCTGGTCTTGAACTTGTGATCCTTCTGCCTCCATCTCCCAAGGTGCTGGGATTACAGGCGTGCGCCACTGCGCCCAGCTCGTTATTTCTATTTTGAGACCAGGTCTAACCAAGTTGCCTCTGGCCTCAAATTTGCAATCCTGCCTCTGCCTCCCAAATTGCTGGGATTACAGAAATGTGCCTTGATGCCCAGGTTGAGACATCCTTTTTAATACAATGGCTTTCCTCGTTAATATAAATAAAGTCACCTTCACTAAGTTCCTCTGGCTGCAGATCTGTGGTCTCTCATGACAGTAGGGTCAACATTCCCACGATCTGCTATTTCTTGTATGACTCCATTTACGTTCAATTTTAATTTCATTTTCAACATTATCATTTTTTATTTCTGTGCTTCACTTTCATTTTCTTGGACAATTTCTCTCTTTCTCATCAATGCTAGGGATCAAACCCAGGGCTCTCTACATGCTAGGCACACTAACACTGAGCCACGTCCACAGCCTCTCTTGATTATCTACTTTTATAAAATGTCATGTAAGTTTATCACTGGGAGACAAGGAAACAACACAACCATTCTTTATTGTGTGTATATAAATTTAAGAATAAAACCGGCTTCAGTGGTGCACACCTGTGACTCAAGAACCTGAAGCAGGAGGACCAAGAGTCCAAGGCCAGACACAGCCTGCACATCTTGGCACGTGATAGGGAAAATCAGGGATGGGGAGAGGGTACACAGACATGAGGGGATCCAGTGACCTGTACAGGAACCTGTTTATTGGGGGAAAGTAAAAAAATGAGAAGGAAGGGAAAGGAGGCCACCAGCAGCAGTGTTGGAAGAAGGGTGCTGCTGCCAACAAGCTATTTAAGGTTGGGGCTTATATAGAACTGGCAAACCTGCTATCTTAACATTGGTGGGAAAAGTTTCCTTGCAAGAAAGGAGGGAATAAGTTTGGGAGACTAAAATCTCAGGAATGTTCAACCTGTTTGGTGCTGATGATCTCCATTATCTCAGGACCTTGGCGCTCTGACAGGGAAGGAGCCCTTTTTCCCCTGAGTGAGAAGACCCTGTCTCAAAATAAAAAATAAGGTCATCTTCACTAAGTTCATCTGGCTGCAGGTCTATAGTCTTTCATGACAGTAGAGTCAACATTCCCATGATTAGCTCAGCAGTGCAACTCATGTACAGCACTTTGCTAGCATGCATGAGGCCCTGGGTTCAACCCCCTAGTTCTAAAATATATAAAGAAAAGAAGGTGGGTGGGTGGTGATGTAGCTCAGTGGTAGAGTATCTGTCTAGCATACATGAGGTTCTGGGTTGAACCCCCAATACTAAAAAAAAAAAAAAAAAAGAAAATGAAAATAAAAAATAAAAATCTTCTATAAAACTCTTAACTTGTAGCTCTTAATATGGTATTCTTGCCCAATTTACTCTTATTCCCAAAGTACTGTTAATTGACTTATTTATTATTTGCCTTTTATAATTTATCCAACCTCTTCCTACTAGAATGTAAGCTCCATGAGGGTTAAATCTTTATTTTGTTCAGAGGTGTATCCCAGGAGCCTAAAATTGTCCTGGAAGGAGACTGAAGGCAGGAAATAATTCCAAACAGGCACTGAATAAATAGTTGTTGAAGAAAGAAACTGTGGCCTCTAAAAAACATACCTTCAATATAAAAACAAGGGGAAATCAGCCATCTTAAAAGTTGTTGTTTTTAATAAAGAGGAAAAAAATCACAAAATTGGTCAAGTTATTTTAAAAATTGACCCATTAGCTTAGAACACAAATGTCAAGATCCTCGATCTTTAAAACCACCAACTATGAAAATCCCATGTGCTTGAAAAAAAGTAGTGAAGTTCTAATATAAAGAATTAATAAAAATTCTTTCCAAGTTTTTTGTATTAAACAATGTGGCAACATTTGCTCTCTGACTTACCATTAATCTCTTAGGTAATCATTGGGTTTATGTACAAAAATAAAATCTAAGTGTTTTAGTTCTTGCAACTGGCTGCCAAAGGAGAGTTCCTTTTTTCATTTTTATCTTTCACACAGCGCTCTAAAAACAGTAAGTCCCTGCTCCACTGACAATTCCACAGCCAAATTGAATAGATGAATATTACTATGCGGCCAGCAAATTCCCAAAGAGAGATCTCTTTCAGGCTGTGGGAAGAACATTTGTGAGCCAAGGCCAACTTTTAAAAGGTTTCTCTTGTCTCTGTTCAGAGAGTTTGCCCTTCTGAACTGTCCCCATCACGTGTGCTATGCACAAGGGATAATAGTATAAACTGATTTAGTGAGAAGGAAATTTCAGGAGAAAAGATGTCAGGGGCCTGGGCTCTTGGCCCAGTCTTTCAACCACCCACTGGGAGATCAAGGGAAATTTTAGGAGAAAACTCCAACTAATTCAATATTTTGCACTCGGCACATCGCAGATCCTGTGCTAGGTCCTGGGGAGAGAGAAGCAAGTAAGATATAGCCTTATCTTCAAGCGGTTCCCAATGTAATGGAGAAGATAGGATGTCATTTTTTTATAATGTGTACCATAATGTAAGTACTAGAACAGTGGAAGCTAGGAGAAAGGAATCGATAAGGCAGTAGTTCTTACCCTCCATGGACCTGCAGGAATCCCAAAAACCCTTTCAGGGGATGTGCTGGGTGAACACTTTTTATAATGTTGTTATGTGCTATTGAGTCAGGTCTGACTCAGCAACCCTGTGTACAACAGAACAAAACACTCCTGTATACTGTGCCATACCATGCACTATGTTAGTACTTCTCTGCTATTCATAGGGTTTTTGATGACTGATTATTTTTGGAGTGGGCTTTTAGATCCTTCCTCCATTTTTGCGGTGCTGGGAATCAAACCCAGGGTTTCAGAGCATGTATAGCAAACACTCTACCAACTGAGCTAAGCCCCGGCCCATTTTTATATTTTTTGCCTTTTTCCACTATATTGATATTTGCACTAATAGTGCAAAAAAGTAATGGTGGAATGGGCATGGTGGCACATACCTGTATCACCATGCCCCACTGAGTGTTTTTAATATTCTGTTTGATGAAATGGGAAATATGCATATAACTTTTCTGTGCATACAAAAGAAATATGATAGCTCCAGGAAAAGTGCTTATGTGATTGAGTTGCAGTTAGAATGACTGCTTTTTTCATAGAACATTATATTTATTTGAAAGAACATTAAATTTACCATTGCTAGACAACATATAACAACAACAACAATTTACCAAAATAAAGTGAGCCAGTCACTTCAAGAAAAATCAATAACAAGCTGGGTGTGGTGGTATACACCTGTAATCCCAGTGACTCTGGAGGCTGAGGCAGGAGGATCACAAGTTTGAGGATAGAGGCAGCATACATAATTTAGTGAGACCCTGACACAAAAATAAAAAATAAAAACTGGGCTGAGTTTGCAGCCCAGTGGTAAGGCACTTGCAAAGTATGTGTGAGGCTCTGGGTCCAACCCCAAGTACCAAAAAAAAAAAGAAAGAAAGAAAGAAAGAAAGAAAGAAAGAAAGACCACTAAAAGTATTTGTTGTTAATGATAGTATTTGAGCTTTTCAAGAGAAAATTAGAATTTTAGAAAACTTGTATACCTCATCATAAACTTGGCAGCTTTCCAATATTTAAAGACTTTTCTGATGAGATTCATGGGTATTAACAAATGTGATTTTTTAGTATTGTGTAAATGAGTCAACTTTGGGATGATCTGCATAACTCAGAGAATCAATATTTTACAAGTGATCAATATGTTAAGTTGCCAAATCATGCATGGGTAAAATGTCTATTCGAAGTACAAGTATGGTAATAGAATATAAAATGTTAATTAGCCTAATTTCTGGTTCTACGCGGAGTTAACTTTGAACAAATTACCACTTACTGAGTTTTGATGTAATATCAAAGAATCTCTGTAGTTATCTGAAAAAGCTATTAAAATCTTTCTCCCCTTTCCAATTATGTATCTGCATGAGATCAGATTTTTCACCATATAATCAACCGAAACAATTTATCACAAAGAGAGAATCCAACTGTTTTCTATAAAGCCAAACATTAAAGAAATTTGCAAAAAAAAAAAAAGTTTAAACAGAGGCATTCTTCTTGCCAAATATTTTGTTTTGAAAGCATGGTTATATTTTTTCATAAAATACTTGTTATCAGTCAGACATGGTGGCAAATGCCTATAATCCCAGCACTCTGTGACAGAGGCAGGAGGACATGAATTTTGAAACCAGCCTGGGCTACATAGTGAGACCCTATCTCAAAAAAACAAGGGCTGATCCCAACACTGTGGCACACACCCATAATCCCAGCATGCAGGGAGTTTGAATAAAGAGGATCTTGAATTTGAGGATAGAGACACCCAGTGCAATTTAGGGAGACCCTGTCTCAAGATAAAAAAATAAAAAAGGGGCTGAGATGCAGTTCAGTAGTAGGGAACTTGCTTAGCATGCACAAGAGCCTGATTTCAACACCCAAGTACTGAGAAAAAAAAATTAAGAGGCCTGGGGACATAGCTCAGTGGTAGAACATTTGCGTAGCATGCACAAGTCCCTGTTTGTGCCATTTGATCTCTAGCAAAAGAAAAAAAAACTTTTTTGACCAGGTAATTGTTTTATCACATTTTTATTTTTAAGGTGAATTTGTAAAGTCCTTTAATTCTCAGTCTGAACTTTTAATATGGGTAAATAGATATAATCCATTCAAACAAAAGCTCTTTGGTGTTCTCCCTTCATTTTAAAAAGCGTAAGGGGTCCATAGACCAGAAGGTTTGAGAATTGCTGCCCTAAGGGAATAATTTAAAGTGAGTATAAACTGAAGTAGTCTCTCAACTACTTTCATCTACTAGAAGAGAAAGTCCTTTGCTAAACTAAACATGAACATTTAATGTGGATGATAGATGAGGTTGACTGCTGTTTTTACTTAAAAACTAGTTCTTACTTCAAAACAATGCTATAGGGGTGAGGGTATTGCTCCCTGGTAGAGTGCTTACTTAGCATTCTCAGTGTCCTGGGTTTGATTCCTCATCACTGCAAACAAAACAAAACAAACAAACTCAAAAAACAAAACTGTGATTCTCAAGACTTCTGTTTGGGAGAGAGGGGGGAGGGGAGAGAATGAGAATGATATAAATGAGAATCTTCCTGGAGAAGGAATGGGTAGTCAGGTTTCAGGCCTCCTGTGTGGCTAAATCAATCCCTCCATGGCTTCCCTTTACCAACACACTCTATGTTGTATTGAAGACAGCTGTTTTTATAGATATGCAGGATTTTTTTTCAAGATCAAAGCCGAGCTTGCTGAAGGTCTTGGAAAAATTACAAGCCCTGTCTTTGTCAGTACCTGCTATTATCCCCAGCACTTAGCATCTAAGACATTGCTTGTACATATTAAGTGTAAGGCAGGATAGAAAAGGAAAATTGGGGGGACATAGGAAGGAAAGAGCTTTTTCAGCCAGGGATCTGGTCTGAGTCTTGTCAGCCGAGAATTACAACCAGAAGAGAAAGGTTGCTGTAGAAACTAATGCTTCCCTGAGAATCTCACCAAATCAGATTATACACTATAAAGTTAGCAGACCTAGGTAATGTCCTTGTGACTAGATAGAGTAGGAATTTCCTGGACTATCCCAATCTTGGCATTTTAACAATGCTTCTTTTCTAATCTGTAAATCTATACCAGACACTTCCTGGGACCCCACTGAGCAATGTAACATCAAAAGCCCCAAATCATACACAGATGCATGTAAAGACACCTAGGGGCACCTCTCTATATAGATGCCTGTGCTAGTTATGAAGTGTTTACTATCTCTTACCCTCTATCTAATAAACTTCAAACTGCTTCACTCTCTTACTGACTCACCCTAAAATTCGTTTTAGTGACAGAGCCAAGACCCAGCCAGTTCCCAAGAAGGGGAACTCCTCAGGGCAGACAGTGATGTTGGTGTTCAGCACCACTAAACCTGCTGACAGGTGCTCAATAAATACCGAGGTCGATGAAGACAAATTCCTTCATTTTTATTACAGAAATTAGACTCTGCTTCCTATCTGGCAAAGAACTAAAGTAACTCAGGATTTAAGAGAAGGGCATGTCTGGCACCTTGGTCCAAGCCTATAATCCCAGGAACTCGGGAGGCTGAAGCCGGAGGATTGCACACAACCTATGCAATTTATGAGATTCTGCCTCAAAATAAAAAGAGGGGTTGCAGCTCAATGGACAACCACTTGCCTACCATACATGAGGCCCAGTACTGGGGGGGGAAAAAAAAGAAAGAAAAAAAAAAGAGAGAGAGAAAGAAAAAGCTTCCAAAAGATTAAGAAACTGCAGGAATGTGTGGGAAAGAGAGAATGGCCATAGTTCTGTCATCTACTGCAGTTTAACAAACCACTCCCAAAACTTAGAACAACATAAATTTTATTATCTCTTATAATTGTGGGAGTTGTCTAGACTAAAGCATTTGAGGTCTCAGACAATTGCAGCCTCTGAAGTGGTCTCCTTCCCTGTTTTCAGGGACTTTATTGTCCACACAACCACCAAAGTGATCATTCAAAACACTACCATATTTTATTCCTCTGCTCAACAACCTCTGATCAAATGATGAAATCACCCAGAATAGCTGGAATTACTGGCCAAAGACCAAGACCAAGACTCAAACCAAGGCCCAGGCTGCTCCAGCTCCAGTTCAAGTTGTTCCATCTTCAATTCAGGCTCAGGATCAGGTTCCCAAACGTGCCCAGGCCTCCAGGAACTCTCCATAGTCAAGACTTTTCTTTTTTTCTTTTTTTCTTCTTTCTTTCTTTCTTTCTTTTTTTTTTTTTTTTTTTTTTTTTTTTTTTTTTTTTTTTTTTTTTTTTTTTTTTTTTTTTTTTTTTTTTTTTTTTTTTTTTTTTTTTTTTTTTTTTTTTTTTTTATTGAGACAGGATCTCTATGTAGGCCAAGCTGGCCTTAAACTTGCAATCCTCCTGCCTCAGCCTCCTTAGTGCTGGGGTTACAGGCCTGCACCACCACTCTACTGTAGTAAAGGCCTTTGTCTGCCAATATGAGGGCAGGACTGATGTGAACCCTGTGCTGCAGTCTGCATGGGGCTGGTGTCCTCCTGTGATGCTTGTACAAATAAACCTGAGGCAGGAAATCAAAAGCAAAAACAATCTCTGAGAGCTTTCTAACTTGTTCAAAGCAAAATTCACAGTCCCCACAAGAGTTTGCAAGCCCTGAGGGATCTGAATTCTCCACCCTCTTCACATTGCTTATCTTATCTCCTCTGTCACCATTCACTCTCTTCTGGGCTTACATCATTTCAGATTCAGTGGCCTCTTTGCTGTCTGGTGACTATGCAGCCTCTTCCAGGGGCTTTGCAATTGCTGGCTAGTCATCTTGGAAGACTCTTACCCAAGACTCATCCAACTCTTCAAACCATTGTTCAGTGTCACCTTCTCAGTGAGGTCTTTACTGAGCCCCTCCCCGCTGTCTGGATGGCTAAAGTTGGCGTGAATGGCCATGTTAGGCTTCTCACACATAGGAAGGCCTGCCAAGCCCTGGCCTGCAAGGGAATTCGGTGAGTTTTTCCCACTCGCTAGCCAAACAGCTGGGAGAAGAACGTGGCAACCCACTCCCAAGGCAATCCCGAAAAACAGTCTGCCATTGAAAACCCTGTGAGGGTCGCTATGAGTCGGACACGACTCGAAGGCACCTAACAACAACAACAAGTCAAACAGCAGTAGTTGGAGCCAGGTCCTAGACAGGGAACTCCCTGAGGAAAGGGACTGTGATTTGTTCCATCTGGGCTCCTGGCAGCCGGACCTGGAAGGGACATTCAGTGGGCATTGGTGATTTGTGAATGGACGAAAGGGCAGGGATGGCGAAACTCCATACGCTAGTACGGAACAGGAGATCTAGGCTCCGCCAGCCCCGCCTTCCCTCAGGCGCTGCTCGCGCTCCATCTCTGTCATCTACGGCTCCGCGCTCGTCTCTTCTCCGCAGGCCTGTCCAACGCGTCCCATCGATCTGCTCGGCCATCGCGCGCCTGCGCCATTGGACTGTCAGTCTGAGGCAGCGTGGGGAACGCTGGGAGAGGTTGCGACGCGCCGAGAACTGAGGTAAAGACGTGGTTTCTGTCTTGCCAGGTGGTACACATGCTGAGCCGCATGGTGGGTGCTGAAGGTGCCCTTTCAACCGAGGGAGGCGAGCTCGCCGAGCCCGACCCAAGTGGACCCGAAGGGGTCGACGGTGATGCTCGAGTCCCTGCTGGACCCGCGGTGGAGCCGAGTGTCCCAACAAGAAGGGAGGTTGGGGAGAATCCGAGCCAACCACGTTGTGCAACAGATGGAAGAACTGAGTTTCGGGGAGGGGAGGTTCTGCTCGAAGTCATTCCAAGTGAGCACCAGACCTGAGACCAGACCCCCTTAGCGCAGTGTCTGACTCTTTCCACCTCAGCCCTTCAATTATTCAACTTACATTTAATCGTTTGGGTACAGGGCAGTGAAATACAAGGAACACTATAAGGTACCTGCCCTCAGACAGCTCAGTGGGATGACTGACCAGTTTCCATGCAGTGGTCTATCTTACCTATTTACAATTGGAGAAGGCAGCGAGTGCTGGGATGGAGGCATGTCTGAGACGCCATAAATGACCCCTGTAAAGCTTGGGAGGCTAGAAGAACCATTGCCTTGATTGCCGTCACCCAGAGTCGTGACAGTGATATCGAGATATTTGACATCTGCCCGATGTCGTGGTTAGTTATGTTCATAACTATTCCCATTTCTTAGGTTGCCTTTCTTCATCCAGAGACTCCTTAAGAGCAGGACGTTCAGGCCCCAGTGACCTGGGTTCTAAATTCCTTTTTGCACATTTGAACTTGTCTCCTAACAGTGGGTTGTTGTGGAGCTCACATATCCTCACTCCACACACACCGAGTACCTGGCACCTGACTGGGAATGCTGTGATGACAACACTCAGTCTCTGCCTTCAAATAAGTCACTTAAATAGGCACTAAAGAATGTTATTCTTAAATAGACATTTAAACACATACAAGCGTTGAAGTCTCTGAAGGCTGAGATAAACCTGTGCATGATAGAGTGGAAGTACCTAAAGAAAGCATTAGGAATGGCTTCATAGGCAAGGTGATTCTGGTTTTTGTTTTGTTTTGTTTTTTGTTTTTGCAGTACTGGGGGTTGAACCCAGGGCCTCATGCTTGCATGCCTTGCAAGTGCTGTATCACTGAGCTGCACCCCCAGCCCATGTTTTTTTTTTACTTTTTGAGATAGGGTCTTGCTAAATTATGCAGGCTGTGTCTGGTCTCACGCTTGCAATCCTCCTGTCTCTGCCTCCCAAGTCGCTGGGATTATAGGGATGTGTCACCGCTCCTGGCTGGCAAGATGATTCTTGAGCTGAATCTTACCAGTTTAATAGTGGATTACTAGGCACAGGAGAAGGGCAACCTAGGAAGCAAGAACAGTGCAGCCAGGTGTGGTGGTGCACACCTGTGGTCTCAGGTACTCCACATGGTGAGGCAGGAGGAATGCTTGAGCCTAGCAGTTCAAGGCTGTAGTTTGCTATGTAATCAGGTGCACTAAGTTCACCATCAATATGATAACCTGTGTGGAGCCAAGAGCCACTAAGTTGTATCTGCCCATCAGTAGTAGGGTTACACCTGTGAATACCCACTGCACTCCAGCCTGGGAAACATAGCAAGACCTCTCTCTCTCTCTCTCTCTCTCTCTCTCTCTCTCTCTCTCTCTCTCTCTCCCCTTTGCTTTCCTGTTTTTTGAGGAAGGAACTCATTATGTAGCTCAGACTGGCCTCAAACCTGCGATCCTCCTGCCTCAGTCTCTCAAATGCCATGACACCCAACTCTCAAGACTCTCTTAAAACTCTCTTAAAAGGAAAAAAAGAGTAGAGACCAGAATTATGAAACAGCATAATTGTACAGAAAGCTTTCAGTTGATACAGAAAGCTTTCTATGGTCTTGCCTCTGTCTAGTAATATCAAATACTTTCATAATGCTTGTGAGGAAATGGACGTTATTTTGTATGGTTTATAGAATAACTCATTAAATTTAGAAAAAAATTTTTGAGGTGCTGGGGATTGTGAACCTAGGGCCTCATGCATGCTAGACAAGTGAGCTGTCATTTAATCTTAACTCAGTGAAGTAAAAACCATAATTATCCCCATATTATATAATTAAAAAAAAACAAAACTGAGGCATAGAAAAGTTATGTTGCTAACCCAAATTCACATAGCTAATAAATAGTCGAGTTAGAATTCACACGTAGGCAGTCTGGCTCTAGAACCTGTGAACTTAACCACCAGGCAGCCTTCTAAAAACTGAGGATGCTGAGAGTTTTAGATGTCAGGCCCCTGGTCATACCACCTGTGAGTGGCAGAAGTAGAATTCAAACTTACGTCTTTTGATGCGGAAGGATCTGGTGCTCTTTTCATAGTAATATCAGGTATAATGGGAATTATAATGCCAGTGTGACAGTTAAACTCCATTCTGAGGCAGTGCTTGTTGGAATTGAAATGACCATATCTTTAAGTTGTGAATGTTGTACAAAAGCCTTCACTTTATTCCTTGAGTATTAAGTGCTGTAGTTTAGATGTTCACAGGTGTAGCCCAAGACTGAGTATTATGGTAAAAGTGCAATATTATTTGCCAATATGATGTTAAATAGATTTTTTCCCAAATATTACATTTTATGCTTTTATTAAAATGATTCTACCATTTAGTTCAGTTGGTAGAGTGACACTCTGCAGTCTCTGAGGTCCTGAGTTCAATTCCCAGCACCACAAAAATGGGGGAAGGATATGGCAATCCACTCCCAAGGTAATCCCAAAACATTCAGCCACTGAAACCCTATGATGGTCGCTATGAGTCGGATGCCACTCAGTGGCACCTAACAACAACAACAACAACATTTTCAATAAGTTAAAGAATATTTTCAGTTTTAGTCAATAAGTGTTTACAGCTATTACCACCGTGGCCTCTGATCTCATCAGATCTTGGAAGCTAAGCAAAGTTGGGCCTCGTTAGTACTTGGATGGAAGACGGCTTGGGAGAAGGACCCAGCAGCCCACTCCAGAAACAATTAGCCATTGAAAACCCTATGAATAGCAGAGAAGCACTGACAATAGTGCCAGGCATGACACAGTGTCAGATAGTGTTTCATCTGTTGTACATAGGGTCACTATGAGTCAGACCTGACTTGACGGCACCTAACAACAACAGTAGTCAATAAAGGTTTATGACCTTCCACTATGCCTCTGTTCCAAGGTAGCTGTTGTAAAGAGATTGTTTTCAAGGTCATATAGGTTCTTTTATTACCTTGAGATTGAAAAAAAAGGAACAATTTGGTTTATTTCTGTAGTTGGGTTCTACAAATCAAGGTTCAGATATAAGCCTATAGTTGTGCTTATAGTGATATTTTTCATAACTATGGGAAGTTATGAGAAGGCTAGAACAATTGTCTGAATTACTGCAGGAATTTCAAATCAGTTTTAAACTTTTCAGAGACCTAACATTCTTGTGTTTCTGTTGTTAATTCTAGTCAGAAGTTTGTTGTTATTTTGTTTGTATTTTTGATATTTTCAAGGAATAAGAATTCACATATCAAACAAAGAGGCCAGATGTGGTGCACATTCCTGTAATCCCAGCACTCAGGAGGCTGAGTCAGGATGATCATGAGTTCAAGACCAGCCTGGGCTACCTAGCAAGATCCAGGCCTGCCTGGGCTACATAGTGAGACCCTCTCTCAAAAAACAAACAAACAAACAAATAGGATTCACATATCAGCACTTTTTAAAATTAGTATTTTAATTGCACATATTTATGGTGTACAGTGTAATAATTCACTTCATATGTACAGTGGAATTATTAAATCAGGCATATCCTCCCACTTTTGCTAACAATGGAACTGAAAGTCTTTGTCAGTTAGAGAATATGATAAAGGTGATGTTTATACTGTAGCTAAGGAGCATTTCTTACTCTGGTAACTAAAGTTGAAAGTGAGGTATCTGGCATAAATGGGTATGAGTAACCTAAATAAAAATGGGTTAGGATTGTGTGTCCTTTGATTTTTGTCAAATTTTTCCTGTTGTTGTTTTCTCTCTTTTTTAAATATGCTTGCAGTTTGTAAAAATGGAATTTCAAGCAGTAGTTATGGCAGTTGGTGGAGGATCTCGGATGACAGACCTAACTTCCAGCATTCCCAAACCTCTGCTTCCCGTTGGGAACAAACCTTTAATTTGGTACCCATTGAACCTGCTTGAGCGTGTTGGATTTGAAGGTGAGCTATGACAGTGAGATGCACTCATAAAACTTTTAGGGTGTTTGATTCCAGTGATTTGTCAGCATTATGAGGGTGAACAAGGGTGAATAATAGGAGACTAGGACCTAAAGCTTGCTAGGTACTGGCCTCCCTTTTTATTTATTTATTTATTTATTTATTTGTGGTACTGTGGGCTGAATCTAGGGCATCATCCATGCTTTACAAGTGCTCTACCCCTGAGCTGTACTCCCAGCCCATTTTTTTACTTTTTATTTTGAGACAGAGTCTTGCTGAGTTACACAGACTGCCTCTAGCCTCAAACTTGTGATCCTCCTCCATCCCCCTCCCAAGTCAGTGGGATTACAAATATGTCCCACCACACCCAGCTTGAGACTGGTCTCTTTAAGTTAGACACATAGGAGTACTCTATTGCTGCATTAAAAAGATTGAGAAGATAGTGCTAAGTGTTGTTACAGAGCTGGTCTGCATAATCTGAGATGAGCTTCATAAAGACATCAGAAAGAGCAGATTTGGAACCTAAGTGCCTAATGGTCAGTACTGCTGAGTCTGTCATGTGCCAGGTAACATATTAAGCGCAGGAGTACATAATTGAAAAGATAGACTTCTAGAACCTTAAAATCTGGTGGGAAGAATTTTCTCTACTTTTTGCTTGGGTGACTAGGTTGATGATGCTGTTAAGTAGGAAAGGAATGTAAGATAAGAAACAAGTTTGAACAAAGATAATGAGTTCAGCTTTAGCCACTTCAAATTTGAGGTGTCATGTTGTTAGGTAGAATAATCAGAATGATAGATATATCAGGATGCCAGATCCTGGGGCCCAGTCTTGTGATCCAGTGTTCATTCCACTATAAGGGTTGCCTTCCTGAGACAGACATATAAACATTTCTGTGTGGTAGTCTGCCTGCAACCGTAGCACTGTGGCATCCAATCCTGTCAGATCTCGGAAACTAAACAGGGTTGGGCCTGGTTAGTACTTGGATGGGAGAGTGCCTAGGAAAACCAGGTGCTGTAGGCTTAGGAGAAGGACCAGGCAACCCACTCCCAAAAAGCAATCTGCCATTGAAAACCCTATGAATAGCAGAGAAGCACAACAATAGTATTTCATTCTTTGTAGGGTCGCTATGAGTCAGATACTGACTCGACGGCACCTAATGACAACAACAATGTAGTAGTGTATGTGACACTGATGTTAAGAGATGTTTTATAGATTTTCTGATACTGGTGTTAAAAGATGTTTTAGAGATTTTCTTTTTAGCATCTAGTGTCACACAGATAAAGGAAGTTGTGACACACCTTAATACTCTTTAAAATAGTTTACTTCTGACAGGTGGTGGCTCACACCTGTAATCCTAGCTATGCAGGAGTCTGAGGTAGGAGGATCATGAGTTTAAGTACAGTGAGACTCTATCTCTAAAAAAAATAGTAATAATAAAATATCCTACTTTTTTTAGTAACTGGGTTTTTTGTTTTGCTTTGTTTTTGTTTTTGTTTTGAGACAGGGTCTTGCTGTTGTGCCTAGGTTGGCCTCTGCTTGAAATCTTCCTGCCTCTACCTCCCACAAGTGCTGGAATTACAGTTGTGCACCACTATGCCCGGCTCTTTTAGTAAATTTATGGATTTAGCATGTATAACTTTCTTTAGTTCACACTAAGAAAGGAGTAACCTTTTGTGATGTATTTAATATCTACTGTACAGAAAATTTTTTCTTACTGAGGCTCATTCAGAATTTGAGGTATGCTTCCTAAATGCAGGATTCTGGAGTTTAATAGCTAATCGAATATTCATTCTTTTTTTCTTTTCTTGTAGTAGGGAGGCATTGAGCCCACAACCTTGCACATGCTAGAAAAGTACACTTCACCACTGAGCTGTACTCTCACTCCCTTTTTATTTTTTATTTTGAGACAGGGTCTCATTAAGTTGCTCAGTCTTTGTCTGTGCACCTGTAGTCATCCTGCCTCAGCCTCCTAAATTGCTGGAATTAAGGTATGCACCACAGTGTCTGACTTCTTTATTTGAAAAATTAATTTATTTTTATTTTTCCCCCTCCCTGAAAAATTAATTTATTATCACTATATATTTGTTTTTGTTATTATTTATTTATTGGTATAGCTGCGATTATAGATATATGCTGCCACTTGGCAAAAGTAAGCCCATGCTGACCTCATAGTCACTGTGTAGCCCAAGCTGGCCTTAAACTCACAGTCCTCTTGCTTCAACCTCCCAAGCAACTAGGATTGGCTACTACACCCAGCTTGATCATTCTTAATGATTTTATAGAGGGACATTATCATAGTCTTCCTTAGCTTTTGTCTCCCTCCACATAGAAGAATCTTGATCCAATTAAACTGTCCTATATTTGTAGTTACTTCCATCACTTTATCCACTGTCCTCTCCAACCTATGGAAATATCACCTTCTTGTCAATGAACTCTTTTTTAGCTAATCATTTCCTTGTCCAATTTCTCCATTTTAAGTTTCTTGAGAATAGAAACCATATTGAGTTCTTTTTTGAATTCTCAGTGTTTATTTGTCTTTTAGTTGTTAAATATAGAAAAAAATATATACATATTTTGGGATGAAAACTTTGGGGTTGAGCCCAAGGCCTAGTACATATTTAGCAGTGCTCTACCACTGGGCTGCACCCTCTGCCCATTTTTAAATTTTTATTTTGAGTCAGAGTCTTGCTAAGTTACACAGGCTGCCTCTAGCCTTGAACTTGCAATCCTCCTGCCTCTGCCTCCTAAGTTGTTAGGATTATAGCCTTTCGCCGCTCTCCGTTTTGCTTTTTTTTGTTTTTGTTTTCAATACTGGGGGTTGAACCTAGGGCCTCATGCTTGCATGCTTTGCAAGTGCTGTACCACTGAGCTGCACCCCCAGCCCATTTTTTTTTCTTTACTTTCTGAGACAGGGTCTTACTAAATTATGCAGACTGCCTCTGGTCTTGAACTTGTGATCTTCCTGTCTCTTCACCTCAAGTCACCAGGATTATAGGCGTGCGCCTCCATGCGTGGCTCTCTGTTTTGCTTTTTTAAGAATGTATCATAGCTGGGTGGGGTGGCGCATGCCTGTAATCCCAGCGGCTCGGGAGGCAGAGGCAGGAGGATCACAAGTTTGAGACCAGAGGTAGTTTGTGTAATTTAGCAAGACCCTGTCTCAAAAAAGTAAAAAAATGGGCTGAGGGTGCAGCTCAGTGGTCTAGCACTTGCAGAGCATGCAAGCGCAAGACCTTGGGTTCAACCCCCAGTACACACACACACACAAAAAGAATGTATCATATGCTTATTCTGGTGTGATAGTAGAAATATTATCTAGAACATCATACAATGCATTACTACTACAATTCAACTTTGAAAAGTAAAACACAGATAAAACATCTCTTAAAATGTGTATTCATGTTTTGCCACCCCCAATGTATTAGTATTTGTCAGATGAATTAGTAACTAAGTTGTGGAGAGGAAGAAAGAAGATGGAAGAGAGCAAAGTTAAATGATTTGAAAGAGAAAGAGAGGAAGAAAAGAAAGGAAGAAAGTAGAAAAGGAAAAGAATGATGACAGTGAAAGAGAGGGCTAATCCTGATCTGGAGCACTATCATGGAACAAGTGTGAATTATTAGAAAGATAATAAAATCAAATCTTCATGTAACCAAAGACCCATGACAAAACCCAAGTTTTCTGTCATTGGTTGATAGCTACATGGTTAAGGTAAAGATGTGTTATGTGAAAATAGCCTCTTATTAGGGTTTATTGCAATCCTCAGTGAAGCAGTATGATTACCTGGTAGAAAGTGGTGATAATTCTTTCTTTGTACTGAATGAAGATTTAAAATGTAATCCCATATGTAAGTTTTGTTGAATGGTTTTGTGAATTCTTTATATCCACAAAAAGTGATGTGTAAATACTAATGTGTAGGCACTAATCATCCAGACCCGAGTTTTGTCTTGGTTTCATTGCTTAGTGGTTGTGTCATCCTGAGTAAAGTCACTTAATATCCTTCAGTCCAAGATTCTTCTGTTTTCTTGTTTTCTTTTGTTTATTTTGTTTTGGTGTGGTTTAAGATAGGGTCTCGCTGTGTAGCCCTGGCTGGCTTTGAACTTAAGATACTTCTGCTTCAGCTTTCCAAGTGCTAGGATTACAGACCTATACCACATGTCCAGCTAAGGTTCCTTTCCTTTCCTTTCTCTCCCTCCCCCTTTCTTTCTCTCTTTCTCTCTTTCCTCTCTTTCCTTTCTTTCTTTTCTATTAATTAGTTAATTTGTTTAGCAGTACTTAGGGATTAAACTCAGGGCCTTGTGCATACTTTGCAAGTACTCTACCATTGAGCTGCACCCCCAGCACCTCTTTTATTTTTTATTTTTTTTAATTTATTTTATTTTATTTTTTGTGGTACTGGTGGTTGAATCCAGGGCCTCGCGCCTGCATGCCTTGCAAGTGCTGGACCACTGAGCTGTGCCCTCAGCTCACTTTTTTTACTTTTTTTGAGACAGGGTCTGGCTAAATTACGTAGACTGCGTCTGGTCTCGAATTTGGGATCCTGCCTCCTCTGCCTCCCTCCTGCCTCTGCCTGCTGAGCAGCTGGGATTACAGGCGTGTGCCACCATGCCCGGCACCTCTTTTATTTTTTATCTTGAGACAAGGTCTTACTAAGTTATGCCAACTGCCTTTGCCCTTGAACTTGCAATCAATCCTCTTCCTTCAGTCTCCCAAGTTTCTGGGATTATAGGTGTGTGCCATTGTGCCTGGTTTAAGTTTCTTAAAGTGAAATTATCATAAGAGTTAATTGAGAGAAAATAAGAAAAAAGAAAAAAATCGAGAGAATGCATATAAAACACATTGAAGTCAAATGTGGTGATACATACCTGTGATCCCAGCACTTGGGAGACTGAGGCAGGAGGATTGTAAGTTCATGACCAACCTGGGCTACATAGTGAGTTCAAGGCCAGCCTAAGCTACAGAGTTAGATCCTGTCTCAGAACAAAACAAAACAAAACACAACCATTTAAAAGGCTCAGTAATATTAGCAATTGTTATATATAAAAACAGACCATATCTAATTGAAATAGTGAAACTGTTGTCTAAATGAATGAATTTTTGCAATTTCCCTTTTTTCTTTCATCTTTTAGAAGTCATTGTGGTTACAACCAGGGATGTCCAAAAGGCTTTATGTGCAGAACTCAAGATGAAAATGAAGCCAGATATTGTGTGCATTCCTGATGAGGCTGACATGGGAACTGCAGATTCTCTGCGCTTCATATATCCAAAACTGAAGGTGAAAAACTATTTCTTTTATTGTTTACTGAAGATAATATCTTTTTTCCCAGTATATTACAGTTTATAAAACTTTTTTAAAAATATATTCTTTTTTTTTTTCAGTACTGGGGGTTGAACCTAGGTCCTCATGCTTGCATGCTTTGCAAGTGCATGTTCATGAACTTGGTATAAATGGAATCATACAATTTTGTTCTAGCTTTTGCTCAACATAATATTTTTCAGATTGATTCATATTATTGAAGGTATAACTAATTTATTCCTTTTTATTGTTTGTAATACTTCATACAATGAAAATACTACTGTATGTTTTATTGACAGTCACTTGGATTATTTCTAATTTTGACTTTTATGAGTAAAACTGTTAGAACCTTGTTCTTCAAGTCTTTTTCTTTTCTTTTCTTTTCCTTTTTTTTTTTTTTTTTTTAAACAATCTTATATGTAGTCCTGTAGCCAAGGCTGCTGACTCTAACTTAACTTCAGATCCCCCTGCCTCAGCCTCCTGAGCCTGGTGAATGCCACTGCTTTCAGCTATGCAAATCTTTTTGTGAAAATATTCTAAGTTGTAGGGTTTACTTTATTAAAAACTACCAAGCAGTGATTTTACTGTTTTACACTTTATACTTCCATTAACAATAAATAAAAGTTACATTTGTTTCACATCTTCATAAACACTTGGTGTTGTCAGTCTTTTTAGTTTTAACCATTCCTGGTGACATGTATATAGTGGTATCCCACTGTAGTTTTAATTTGCATACCTCTGATGGTAAGTGACGCTAGCTACCTTTTCACGTGCTTCCTGGCCATTTATGTATCTTCATGGAGTATCTGCTCAAAGCATTTGCCTAATTTTTAATTGGGTTGTTTGCCTTTTTATTATTAATTATAGGAATTGTTTATATATTCTTTATATATTCAAGTTACAAGTCTTTGTAACTAGACACATTGTGGATTTTATTTTTACTTTCTTGTCCTTCTTTCTTTATGTGTGTGTCTGTCTCGCTTCCTCCCTCCTTTTATTTTGTTTTATTTTTTGGAGGGGATACTGGTAATCAAACCTAGGGCCTCATATATGCCTAGGCAAGCACTCTATCAGTGAGCTCCATCCCTAGCCCTCTTTTTATTTTCTTCATGGTTTCTTTTGATGACCAGAAGTTTTAAATATTGACAGTATCCACATTACTGATTTTTTTTCTTGTATAACTATTGTTTTGTATTCTCAGAAATCCTGGTTTTTGTAAAATTTATGAAGATACTCTTTTGCTTTACTTCTGAAAATATTGTAGGTTTAACTTTTACATTTAGATATATGACCCCTCTTGATTTAATGTTTTTGTGGTATGAGGTAGGGATGAAAGTTCATCTTTTTTCTATATTGATATCTAGCAATATCCACACCATTTGCTAAAGAGACTTTTCTTTCTCCATTGAATTGCATTGGTGTTTTAGTTGAAAATCAATTTAACTATGTATGTGTGGTCTATTTCTGTTCTCTCTGCTTTGTTCATTTTGTTTGTCTATCTTTATTTCATTACCACACTGTTGATTATTTTAACTTTATGTGATGAAATCAAGGAATATAAATCTACCAACTTTGTGTTCTTAAGATTATCTTGACAATTCTAGGCCCTTTGGGTTTCCATATAAGTTTTAGAATCAGCTTGTCGGTTTCTACAAAAAAGCTTTCTGGGATTTTGATTGGAAGTGCATTGAATCTATACATTAACTTGGGGAGCTTTGACATCTGACTCTTCCAGTCCTTAAATGTGGGGCGCGCGCGTGCGCGCGCGCGCACGTGTGTGTGTGTGTGTGTGTGTGTGTGTGTGTGTGTGTTTATCTATTTATTTAAGTTTTCTTTCTTTTTTTTCAACAGTGTTTTGTAATTTTCAGTGTGGAGGTTTTGAACATGTCTTTGTAAATTTATTTCTAGGTAAATATTTTTAATGCTATTGTAACTGTTATTTTTCATTCTGTTTTTAAATTGTTAATTACTATATGTAGAAATATAATTTTTTGTGTACTTTTACCTCATACCTGTGGTTTTGTAAAATTGTACATTGCTTTAGAGTATTCTATGTATATCATCATTTGGCTGCAAATTAAAAATATATATCTTCTAATTTTTTTACCTTTTTATTTTTTTCTCTATTGCTGTGGCCAGAACCTCCAGTGCAATGTATATAGGCATTTCTGTCCACTTTTTTTTCCCCTCCTGGTGCTAGGGATCAAACCAAAGGCCTCATCATGCATGTTAGGCAAGTGCTGTACCACTGAGGTGGCCCTTCCATTCTCTTTTTGACCTCCTTGTCTGCTTTTCTGTATTTCTACCCAAGTGGTCTTTGGTATTTCTGATTAGAATGAAGGCTTCTAATACCATAATTTGGTATGTTACTTTCTGGAGTGTCACAGCTTATTTGTTTAGAGAAAATAGGGCAAATTTTCACCAGGGTGATAAGAGATTTTTATTTTTTTTATTTATTTTATTATTTTTTTTTGCGATACTGGGAGTTGAACTCAGGGCCTCGTATTTGCATACTTTGCAAGTGCTGTACCACTGAGCTGCACCCCCAGCCCATTTTTTTACTTTCTTTGACAGGGTCTTGCTAAATTATGCAGACTGCCTCTGGTCTCAAACTTGAGACCCTCTTGCCTCTGCCTCCCAAGTCGCTGAGATTACAGGTGTGTGCACCACACATGGTTGAGAATTCATTTCTTTCAAAGGGACCTAGGCAGATTTACTAAGGACCTTGGGAACTTTTTTTTCAATATTTTGCTCTATTTTTTGAGACAGGGTTTTGCTACATAGCCAAGGCTGGCCTTAAACTCACTGTGTCCCCCAGGTTGACCTCAAACTGGATCCTCTTGCCTTTGCCTCCCAAGAGCTGGGTTTACATGCATGTGCCACCATGCCTGGCTTTTTTTCTTTCTTCTTTTTGTGTGTGTGTGTGTGTGTGTTTTTTAATAGCAAAGTGTGGGAAATATACAGATGAAATTTGCCATCCTAACTTTTTCCAGGCCCTTGCACATACTCTGTATGCACTCTACTACTGAGCTGCACTCCCAGCGCCCTTTTTTATTTTTTATCTTGAGACAAGTTCTCGCTAAGTTATGCAAGCTGCCTCTAGCCTTGACCTTTCAATCCTTCTGCCTCTGCCTCCCAAATTGCTGGGATTACAGGGGTGTGCCACCTCAAGTATACAGTTCAGTAGTGTTAAATACACTCGTATTGTTGTACAACCATCACCACCCTTTATTTCCGTAGCTTTTGTCTTATAAAACTGAACCTCTATACCGTTAAACAGTAGCTTCCCCATCTCCACCCTAGAAACCACCATTCTACTTTCTGTTTCTGTGATTTTGACTTTTCTACCTAATGTTAAGTAGGATCATACAATATTTGTCTTTTTGTGACTGGTTTATTGTACTTAGCATAACATCCTCAAGGTTCATCCATGTTGTAGGATATTACAGAATCATCTCTTCTTTAAGTCCAAATAATGTTCCATTGGGGCTGGGATTTAGCTCAGTTGGTAGAGCGCTGCGCTACAGTCTCTGAGGTCCCAAGTTCAATTCCCAGCACCGCAAAAATGGGAGGAGGACCTGGCAATCCACTCCCAAGGCAATCCCAAAACAGTCAGCCATTGAAAACCCTATGAGGGTGGCTGTGAGTCAGATACCGACTCGACGGCACCTAACAACAACAACAACAACAATGTTCCATTGTATGGATATACCATATTTGGTTTATGCACTCATTTACACTTGGGTTGATTGTAAGTGTGCTTCTCTATATATTTTCTATAAATTGGTAATTGGACCTAAAGGTTTATTTAAATTCAGGTTCGATTTTTTTTTTTTGACAAAACTACTTCATAGGTGGTAGTATGGTATTATCTGGATTATCTGGTTCTCTTTCTTTTTTTGTGTGGGGAGTGGGTGGAAGTACTGAGGATTGACCCCAGGGCCTTACACATATTAGGTAAGCACTCTGCCACTAAGCTACACTCCCCAGCCCTTTATATTTTTTATATTGAAACAAGGTCTCACTAAGTCACCCAGGCTGTTACCTCCTATAACTTACCCTTCTGAGTAACTGGAATTACACTCTTATACCACCACATGTAATCATTTTGTAATATTAGCACCTGTTAATGATCACTGTCTCTAGTCAGTCTCCCTAGTCAGTTGACTGGCTAAAGCAACATAGCTCTTCTAATACTATATCTCAAATCTTTTAAATCTGCTTCTCTCCCTCTCTCTCTCTCTCTCTCTCTCTCTCTCTCTCACTCTTTCTCTCGCTCTCTCTCACTCTTGCTCTTTTTTTTTTTCTTAATTTGGTCATGCTATATAGCCCATGCTGCCTTTGAACTCATGATCTTCCTGCCACAACCTCCTACGCATCAGGATTAGATACATATGCCACTATGCAGTGCCTTTTATTTCCTTTTTCATTTTAGGATTTTCTTCCAAGCTGGGCATGATGGCTCATGCCATAATCACAGCAACTTGGGAGGTGGAGGCAGGAGGATTGCAGGTTCGAGGCCAGACCAGCCTTCATAACTTGGTGAAACCCTGTCTCAAGATTAAAAAATAGAAAAGGGGCTGGTGGGGTGTGCAGCTTATTGGTAGAGCACTTGCAAAGCATGTGCAAGGACCTGCGTTCAACCCCCAAGTATTACCAAAAAAAAAAAAAAAAAAGGATTTTCTTTCTTTGAACATTTTTTTCCCTTAAGGCATTATAAGTAGTATTTTATTCAGTCTCATGTTCTTAGTTTTATGTCATGACTCTCTAGCAGCCGTGGGAGCAGCAGATAAAGAAGAGGAGGAAGAAGAAAACATCACTCTGTACACCATGAATTGGTGTTAGAGAGGCCGAAGTGGCTCAGTGTCTCTCGGAAACACTGCAGCCCCAAGTGACCCTCTCAGGCTGTTTTTATTACATTCTTATCATAACAGTAAGCATTCTTATGAGTCAAGGACAGTCTAGGGTTAAAGTAATTTTAAAAATTAACAAAGGCTATAGGTTATATTAACAGTAAAAATATTTTTAAAAAACCAGTGTGACATCTGACCATGTGATTTCAAGACAGTGATCAAACCGTGCATGGTGGCGCATGTCTGTAATCCCAGCGGCTCTGGAGGCAGAGGCAGGAGGATTGCAAGCTCGAGACCAGAGGCAGTCTGCGTAATTTAGCGAGACCCTGTCTCAAAAAGTAAAAAATTGACTGGAGGTGGCAGCTCAGTGATCAACCATAAGTCTCTGATCTGTTTTCTTATTTTTTGTTTTGTTTTGTTTTGTTTTTTTGTTTGTTTTGTTTTGTTTTGTGTTTGTGGTTCTGGGGGTTGAACCCAGGGCCTTACGTTTGCATGCTCTACAAGTGCTGGACCACTGAGTTGCACCCCCAGCCCATTTTTTTACTTTTTGAGACAGGGTCTCGCTAAGTTATGCAGACTGCCTCTGGTCTTGAACTTGCGATCCTCCTGCCTCCACCTCCCAAGCCACTGGGATTACAGGCATGCGCCACAGTGCCCGGCTTGATCTGTTTTCTTTATTAATGCTTATCTTAGTGTTAATTTTCCTACTCTACCTCTAATCTCTTTAGCTTTTATATTCAGTTATTTAAAACTAAAACTAACATAAATGTTAAAAAATAAAAACATGTTATTTATTGCATGTCAATTATACAATAAAGCTGTCAAAAATGTTTAGTTATTAAAAAAATCAGACATTAAAAAACAAAAATCAACCAAGCGTCAACATGTTCTGCCAATTGCACATATACAGAGACTGCATGTAGGCAGCGATAACATAAGGGGACTTTCTGGCTTGGAGAGCTTCCAAAGGCCGGAGCCTTTCCTGGCCACTTGTTCCTTAGATTTTTTTCCAGCCGTTCCAGCCATGTCTTCTGTTAGAGTTTTACTTATTTCTGAAGTGATTTTTTTCTTTTATTTTTAAAATAATACATATACATAAAATAATACATATACATCTGTATAGTATTATTTTCTCACTTCCTGTTATTTTGAAATATTAGTCTGTGGATTTCACCTATTTTCTGGGCATGTCTTTCTCACATGAGCTTTCATTATTTATGGGTATGTTGTTTTCAAATTGTATTCTTTTCATTTATTTATTTTTTTTTTTGGCAGTACTAGGGAGTTGAATCCAGGGCCTCACATATACTTTGCAAGAGCTCTACCACTGGATTGTACCTCTAGACCATTTTTTATTTTGAGTCAGGATCTCATTAATTACACACACTGCCTCTAACCTTGCACTTGTGATCTTCCTGGCTCTGTTTCCTTAATCACTGGGATTACAGGTATGTGCCGCTGTACCTGACTCCCAGCCTTTACTCAATAATTATTGTTATCTTTTCTGACAATAACTTTTTATGGGATTTGACTGTAATCCTTGCCTAATTTTTATCCGAAGTTGGTTTTCCTACATTTTTAGAAGGGAAAGGTGAGGTCTTCCCTAGAAAGTCTGGAATTGATTTTTTGTGTATGTTTTAAGATAGAGATCCAGTTTCATTCTGGTTTTTACTTATCAGTCAAGTTATTCCAGCACTGTATATTGAATTCTTTCCTTCCATTGATCTGCAGTGTTCTAGATATATCTAGAATATATAAACATGTATTTTGAAGGGCTGTCTCTGGTCCTTTGAGCTGTTTGTCTTCCTCTATACCAATACCATAGTTAGTTACTATAGTTTTATAACAAATCTTAATACTGGTTGATTCCTTCACTTACCTCACTCTTCTTTTTTTTCTCCAGTAATCTTATTTTATTAGTTATTTTTAATGCACAACTTAATGAGTCTCATATCATTTGCATACCTGCATTTCATTGTGTATTGCTCATATTCATCTCTCCCATTCCCCTCTCATCACTTCCCTCTCCCATCCCCTCCTTCTGCACTAATGGTCCCACCTCTACTTGTATGTCTTATTTGTGTGTATATCTGTCTATATATGTGCATACTGATTTTGCCTTATGGCCAACATATATGATAGTTCCTTTCCTTTCTCCCATTTCCTTTTCTTCTTGCCGCCTGCCCCTTTAGTCTATCATCTTTCCCTACAAAAATCAACTCAAAATGGACCAAAGACCTTAAGACCTGAAACTTTGAAACCATTAGAGGAAAATATAACATGTTTCAAAGTTTCAGGTCTTAAGGTCTTTGGTCCATTTTGAACTGATTTTTGTGCAAGGTGAGAGAGAGGGATCTGGTTTTAGTCTTTTCCATGAGAATATCCAGTTCTCTCAGTTCCATTTGTTGAAGAGGCTGCCTTTTCTCCAACTTATATTTTTGTCACCATTGTCAAATATCAAGTGGCTACAGCTGCATGAGCCTATAGCCATACCACTGTGGTGTCCAATCCCATTTAGATCTTGGAAGCTAAGCAAGGTCGGGCCTGGTTAGTACTTGGATGGGAGATTGCCTAGGAACACCAAGTGCTGTAGGCTTGGGAGAAGGACCCAGCAACCCACTCCCAAAAAACAATCAGCTATTGAAAACCCTATGGATAGCAGAGAAGCACTAACCATAGTGTTTTGCCTGGTTTACATAGGTTCTCTATGAGACACACACCGACTCAGTGGCACCTAACAACAATAACAACAGCAGCCGCATGGGTTTATTTCTGGATCCTCTAATCTGTTCTATTAGTCTACCTGTCTGTTTCTGTAACAGTAACATGCAGTTTTTGTTATGGCTTTGTAGTATAATTTGAAATTAGATATTGTGATGCCCTTTGCCTTGTTCTTTCTGCTTAGGATTGCTTTTGTGATTTGGAGTGTTTTGTGCTTCCATATGAATTTTAGTATTGTTTTCTCTATTTCTGTGAAGAATGTCATTAGGATTTTGATGGGGATTGCATTGAACCTGTAGATTGCTTTTGATAATATAGACATTTTCACAGTATTAATTCTTCCAATCGATGAGCATGGGAGATCTTTCCACCTTCTTGTGTCTTTTTAGGGGAAATGCTTTTAGTTTTTCCCCGTTTAGTATGATGTTAACCATAAGTTTTTCATATGTTATCTTTATTATATTGAGATATGTTCCTTAAATTCCTAGTTTCTTCAAGGCTTTTATCATGAAAGGATGTTGAACTTTGTCAAAGACCTTTTCTGCATTTATTGATAGGGTCATGTGATTTCTGTTTTTGAGTCTATTTATGTGCTGTATTACATTTATTGTCTTGTGTATGTTGAACCACCCTTGCATCTTTGGAATGAAAACAACTTGATTATAGTGTGTGATCTTTTTGATGTGTTGCTGAAATTTATTTGCAAGTATTTTATTAAGGATTTTTTTACATCTTGGTTCAGTAGGGAAATTGGTCTGTGGTTTTCCTTTTTTTGATGTATCTTTATCTGGTTTTGGTATCAAGGTATTACTGGCTTCATAGAATGAAAGTAGTAGGGTTCCTTCCATTTGTATTTTATGGAATAGCTTGAGGAGCATTAGTGTTAATTCTTTAAAGGTCTTAGAGAATTTAGCAGTGAATCTATATGGTCCTGGGCCCTTCTTTGTTATGTTGTTGTTGTTAGGTGCTGTCGAGTTGTGTCTGACTCAGCAACCCTCATAGGGTTTTCAATGGCAGATTGTTTCGGGATTGCCTTGGGAGTGGATTGCCAGGTCCTTCTCCCATTTTTGCGGTGCTGGGAATTGAACTCAGGACCTCAGAGACTGCAGCGCAGTACTCTACCAACTGAGCTAAATCCCAGCCCCTTCTTTGTTATAAGACTCCCTATTGCTGCTTCAGTCTCACTGTTTGTTATAGGTCTGTTTAAGTTGTTTATGTCCTCTTGATTTAATTTAAGCAGATCATATGTGTCTAAGAATTTATCCATCTAAGTTCTCCAGTTTTTTGGAATATAATTTTTCAGAGTATTCCCTTATGGTTCTCTGGATTTTTTTGGTATCTATTGTAATGTTTTCTTTTTCATCTCTAATAGTATTAATTTCAGTCTTCTTTTGCTTTCCTTTATTTAGTTTGTTGATCTTGTTCATCTTTTCAAAGAACCAGCCAGGTCTTTGTTTCATCAATTCTTTTTATTGTTTTTTCAGTCTCCATTAATTTCTGCTCTAATCTTTATTATTTCTTTCCATCTCCTGGTTTTGGCTTTTGTTTGTTTTTGTTTTTCTGAGAGATTGAGATGCATTGTTGTTTGAGCCCGCTCTGTGTTTTTAATGTATGCACTCACAGTTATAAATTTTGTTCTTAGAACTGCCTTTGCTGAATCCCAAAGGTTCTGATAGGTTGTGTTTTCCTTTTCACTTGGTTCTAAGAATTTTTAAATTTCCTCTCTGATTTCTTCAAGGACCTACTAATCATTTAAGAATGTATTGTTCAATATCCTTGTATAGTTTCTGTTATTTCTCTTGCTGTTAATTCTAGTCTTATTTCATTGTGGTTTGATAAGATACGTGAGATTATTTTAATTTTTCTGTATGTGTTGAGAATTGATTTATGGCCTAAAATATAGTCTAGCTTAGAGATAGTTGCATGGGCTGCCAAGAAGAATATGTATTTTATAGCTTTGGGGTACAATATTCAGTATATACCTATTGGCCCCATTTGACCTATTGGGATGTTTAACTCTGAAGTTTTTGTGTTGATTTTTTCATGTGGATGTTCTATCTATTGATGACAGTGGGGTATTAAAGTAACCCACTATTATTGTATCTGGACCTCTCCCTTTAAATCCAGTAGTGTTTTTAAATTTTTTTTTATTATTACTATTATTATGCTTTTTTATGGTACTGGCAGTTGAACTCAGGGCCTTGTACTTGCAGGCTTTGCAAATGCTGTACTACTGAGCTGAAACCCTCAGTCCATTTTTTACTTTCTTCTTTTTTTTTTACTTTTTGTGTATAACAGAACAAAACACTTCCTGACACTATGCCATGCCTGGCACTGTGTCAGTGCTTCTCTGCTATTTATAAGGTTTTCAATGGCAGATTAATTTGGGATTTTATCAGGAGTAGGCTGCCAGGTCCTTCTGTTTTTGTAAGTGCTAGGAATTGAACCCAGGGAGAGCACAGAGCAGGACTCTACCAACTGAGCTGAGTCCCAGTCCTTATTAATATGTAGTGACCTTTATCTCTTTTGATTATTTCAACTTGAAGTCTACTTTGTCTGATATGAGGATGGTTCCTCCTGGTATTTATTTATTTATTGATTTAGGCTTCCTCTTGCTTGGTATATCAATTTCTATCCTTTCACTTTCAGTCTGTGAGTGTCCTTGCCAGTAAGATGTGTTTCTTGCAGACAACAAATTGTTGGATCTTGTTTTTTTAATCCAAGTTACTAATCTTTATCTTTTAATTGGAGAGTTAAGACCATTTATATTAGAGTTATTATTGAGAGGGGTTTGTTGGTTCTTGTAATTGTATTGGGTGTTTTCTTGGTTGGCTCATAAAATATCTGTTCGTTTCTTTCTCCTTTATTTATATTCAGGGTTTGCTGGGTTTTTTGAGTTAGACATGACTGATTCTTTCCTAGTTCTCTTTAGTTTGGCTCTTCCTCCCATGAAGTTTATTCTTTTCTGAACTCTGTGGTGGAGACTGTCTTCTTCCTGTGTGGGTAAGATTCCTTTAAGTATCTTCTATAGTGCTGGCTTGGTGGTCATGTATTGCTTTAGTGTGTGCTTGTCTTGGAATATCTTTATTTCTCCATCAATTTAAAAAAAATTTTTTTTATTGGTAATTTTTAATGTTCACTCCCAAAGCAATTCTGAAACAATCAGCCATTAAAAACCCTGTGAGAAGCGCCAGGCCCTGGGTTCAACCCCCAGTACCACAAAACAAACAAACAAACAAACAAAAAACCCTGTGAGAGTCACTATGAGTCGAATATGACTTGACAGTGCACCTAACAACTACAACAATAATTTTTAATGTACAATTTAATGGGTCTCATTTTGACATTTCCATATATGCATTTCATTGTATTTGTCCCTCAATTTTAAATAATAACTTTGATGGTAATAATAACCGTGTCTGGCATATTTACTTTCAGTGCTTGAAATATATCATTCCCCACTTTCCTAGATTTTAGGGTTTATCCTGAGAGGTCTGATGTTATCCAGATGAGTTCTTTCTGTGGCTTCTAATGTTGGAGACTGTTAGATGGAGGTGGTGGTCATTTGAAGATGGGCCTTTTTTGTGTGTGTGGTACTGGGGGTTGAACCCAGGGCCTTGCACCTACATGCTTTGCAAGTGCTGGACCACTGAGCTGCACCCCCAGCCCATTTTTTTTTTACTTTTTTGAGACAGAGTCTTGCCAAATTATGCAGACTGCCTCTGGTCTCAAACTTGTGATCCTCCTTCCTTTGCCTCCTGAGTCGCTGGGATTACAGATGTGCACCACCACCCCCAGCAAAGATGGAATCTTTTTATTTGACCATAGCTTAGAGTTGACAGTCTCTGTAGCTTGGGACTTGCTTCTGAGCAACTTTCGTGAGCCTTCTGCTGCCTGAACCTCTCAGTGTGTCAGCATCCCATCTCCCCCCTCACTGTAACTACCTGTTACAGTTGTGTAGCATGCTGGGATTGTGGCACATCACTCCCAGTCTTTCCACTGGTGATAATTCTTTGTTTTCAGCAACTCCACAACCCTGGGGTAGCTCAGTCTCATGTAATAGGTTTCTTCTCGAGATGGCGCTGGATCACAGCCTTCTGAGACATAGAGCATGGGAAAGAGAGTCCCTTCTCCAATGTTGAACCCCTTTGTCAGGAAGAGCCACTGTCTCACCAAATCCCTGTAATAGTCTAAGGGTTTCAAAGACTGTGGGATTAATCTGTGGGACTGCCAGTCTGATGGCCAGGGCTGCCTGGTTTATCATTTTGGATAAGGGTTCTGGTTCCCCTCTCCCACAGGGAGCCATGACTGGAGATTTGTCCTGCTCACTCCCTCTCACTGCTTAGCTCTATTTTCCAACCTGGGACTACCTTGCAATCTTCTTTGTGGTTTCTGTGCTTTTCCAAACATTCTTTCTTTGGAAAAGAGTCCATTCCCTCCTACTCTAACTCCTTTTTTTTACCATGTCACTTGGAGGCTGCCTTTAATCCACCATCTTCTTCTTTAGGAGAGGTCTTGTCTGTACTTTGTTCTTTTATATAACTTGTAAGGTACACACAGAACTTTTGTAGTAAATTCATAGATCAATATAGGGCAGACTGATATCTTTAATACTGAGTCTTGCTAATCATATACTTACTATATTTCTCCATTTATTTCAGTCATTTTTTTGTTTGTTTTTGTGGTACTTAGGGGTTGAACCCAGGGCCTCACACATGCTTCACAAGTTCTCTACCATTGAGCTGTACTGTAGCCCATTTTTTATTTTTTATATTGAGACAGTCTCACTAAGTTATGCAGGCTGCCTCTGATCTTGAACTGCAATCCTCCTGCTGCCGCCTCCTGAGTTGCTGGGATCACAGCTGTGAGCCACCATGCCTGGCTATATGTCTTTTTTAGTATTTTTTTCTTTAAAAAAATTATTAGTACTTTTTTCCCTTTATTGGTAAATGTTAACAAATGTTAATACAGCATTTGTTTTTTCCATTATGCAACTATTACATCACTTTTGGTTACACTTTTATCAACCTACCAGGTTTATGGAACCTTTTACTTTTTTTTTTGTTTTGTTTTTCCTTGAGACAGGGTTTCACTGTGTAGGCCAGGTCGGCCTAGAACTCACTATATAGACCAGGCTAGCCTTGTACTCGTGTTGATCCACTTACCTCAGTCTACTAAGTGCTGGGATTATAAGTGTTTGCCACCATGCCCAGCTTAGCACATTTTAATTGTACAAAGTTAAAGGATTCATTATACTTTGTTCATATTTACTCCCTGTATTATTCCTTCTTATCTCTTCTCCCTCTTCCTTATTTCCTCTTCTGTATCTCTAGTAGTCTCTTTTTTATTTTTGTGACTTTTTTTTCCTCTCTAGATTTCAAATATGAAAGAAAACGTGGAATATTTGTCTTTGTGGTCTGGTTTATTTCACTTAACAATAATCTTCATTTCCATCCCTTTTCCTGAAAATGACATAATATCATTCTTCTTTGGGGCTGAGTAAAACACATTTGTGTATATATACCACATTTTCTTTATCCATTCATCTCTTCATGGGCCCCTAGGCAGATTCCATACGTGGCTGTGGCATACTGTAAGAAACACGGATATGCAGATATCTCTATAGTAAGCTGACTTTGATTCTTTTAGGTACATACCCAAAAGTGGTATGGCCGGACCTAATGGAAGTTCCATTTTCAACTTTTTGAGGAACTTATACTAATTAATCCAGCCACTGATTAGTCCAACCACTATGGAAATCTTAGAATCTTTCAATAACATTTTATAATTTACTTCATAAAAGTCTTGGGCTGCAAGTGTAACTTTGTGGCAGAGCACTTTCCTCCTAGTATACAAGAGGCCTTGGGTTTGATCCCCATCAACATGAAGGAAAGAAGATAGGAGGGGAGGGAGAAAAGGCAGGCAAGGGCATGGATTCAGTCACCAACACTGAAAAGCAAAGTCCAAAAAAAGAAAAGTGATTGTTTGGTTTTTTTTTGTTTTTTTAGTCAGGGTCTTGGAGTGTACCCCAGGCTGGCCTCAAACTTGCTATGTGGTCTAGGTTGGCTTCTAACTGGTGATCTTCTTAGCTTCTGGAGTACTGGGATTACAGGTATGCACAGCCATGCCAGAATTTTTAAAAAATCCTATATATCTTTCATTAGATTAATTAATTCCAGTATTATTTTTGCTCTCTTTTTTTTAGTATGTATATGTATTGTATATATGCATATGTATAAATATGGATATAACTTAAAGAATCAAGTAGTTCTATAAGACTTACAGTAAAGAAGAAAGGTTTCCTGCTTTCTGGTCCTCAGAGGCAACTACTTTGATACCTTTTCTTCTGGTAATTCCTTCAATATTTCTAAGAATCTTATTTATATTACTGTTTCTTTTTTTATTCCCCTTTATTTATAAATGTTAGTGGGGTACAGAGTAATAAGACTGTTGCTATTTCCATCATGCAGCTATTACATCACTTTTGGTTATATTTTCATCAACTTACATGGTTCACAGAACCTGTTGATTAATATATAGTAAAAAGTTGTATGCAATTATGGGTTGTATTCCCTTTTTTTCCCTCCAGGTATTTGTATTGTTGCATCATCTATGTTGAGATTATCTTCTCCCCCTATATCCCTCCAATATATTACTATTTCTTGATTTTTGATTCTAGCTACTGGTGAATTTCTACTCTGGAGCATAAGGATTTAGCTCATTACCACCTCACCTACCCTCACTGCATGTACACATGCAATTTCCCCTTTTCCTAGTCTTTCTGCTGGGTAAGTGTTCTACCACTGAGATATATTCCAAATCCTTTTTATTCTTTATTTTGAGACAGAGTCTCACAGAGTTGCCCAGACTACCTCTGGCCTCAGACTCTCAATCCTCCTGCCTCAGTCTCCTGCATCACTGGTATTATAGGTGTGCACCATGGTGCATGCTTTAATCATATTTTTTGAGCTATAAGTTACATCCAGTAAAATTGATTCCTTAGAGTATACTGAGTTTTGATAATCCCATTGTGGCACTATAACTAGCATCCAGGCAAGATATAGAACAGTTTTCATGCCCTGTAAATTCCCTCCTTTTCTTAATTTAGTATTTTGTTACTTTCATAGTAATTAATTGCCTTACCTTTTTTATTGTTTGTTTTTGTTTTTGAGACAGGGTCTTGCTATGTAGCTTCAGCTGACTTGGAACTCATTATGTAGTCCAGGTTGGCCTCAAACTTGGGGCAGTCCTCCTGCCTCTGCCTCTGAGTGCTTGGATTACGAGTGTGTACCACTACACCTGGCCACTTTCTTTTTTTCTTTTTTTTTTAAACAAGGTCTTGCTGTGAATCCCAGGCTAGCCTTGAACTCTCAATCCTCTTTTCTCAGCCTTCCAGATGCTAAGATTACAGGTGGAGGCCACCAAGCCTGGCTCTAATTGACTCACTTTTAAAGTTGCTTAGAGTTCTATGCTTATCACTGATTCATTCTCAGTCTTTCTAAAAGGAACATCAATCTGATATGTATTTAAAGCATCAAGTAGTTCATCATAATTTTGTTTTGTTTTGTTCTTGTGACATTCTTTGGGGAACCATCCCTTCTCTTTTCCATTCTCTACTGGTTGCTGGTTAGGTGTGCTGCAGAACTGTCATCATAGGACTTTACCTAAGCATCATTCTGGGAATTCTCTTCTTTTTTCTGTGTTGGATGCCCTTGTACCTAGATTTCAATATTTCATTTTCCTTGGTTTATTCCCTTGTTTCAGAGAAGGCTAAATCTTATTGACTTCCTAAATAAAGTGCATGGAAGATAAATGTTTTGAGAACTTCCATGTTTGAAAATGTTTTGTTTCATCTTACTCTTCCCGCCCCCCCCAGGGGTTGAACCCAAGGCTTCTCTCTCAGCCTTTTTTTTCTTTTTTTTGAGATGGGATCTTGCTGAATTGCACAACCTGCCTCTGCCCTTGAACTTCCAGTCCTCCTGCCTTGGTCTCCTCAGTTGTTGGGATTACAGACATGCACCACAGCATCTAGCTTCATCCTTACTCTTGAGTAATAATTAGCTGTTATAGATTTATAGGTTAGAAATAATATTCTTTCAGAATTTTTTTACACCAAGCCCAAAGAGAGGCCAACAAATTTCCTTGATAACTCCCTCTGCTGTTAAGTAGATTCCCCTCCGCCAGACATGTTCTTTCGCTGGGGCCCCATTTATGATGGAGTTCACTTCATACTCCCTGCCTTACACCAGCTGCTAGCCACATCTTTGACCTAGTGTAGCCCTTAAAAATCCCAGTTAATAGGGTGGTGCACACCTGTGATCCCAGCACTCGAGAGGCTGAGGCAGTAGGATCAAGGCCAGCCTGGATTACACAGCAAGACTTTGTCTCAAAACAAAACAAAGCCAAAACAATAAGAACAAAAACAAGACAGCTGAAGTTTTGGTTCAGTTTTCAGAATTTTTAGATTCTCATAATCCATCAGTTTTCTAACACCAGAATCCTCTGTGCTGGGGACATTATTTTATTTATTTCCTCCAATTCCACTCTAAGGTAGATACATCTTTATCTCCATTTTACAAATGAGAAAAGCATGTCTCATTAAAAGTTCAGGTGGAAGGAAAGACTATGCATTAGGTGCTAAAGTCTCAGTAAATGCAGTGAGTAACCAAAGGATTAAAAGCATAATGTCTGCTAGATATAGCCAGATGCACATGTCTTGGCAGAAATAGGATTTTATTTGAGATTACAGTAGTGGAGTGGGGTAGAGACATGGTAAAGAAATACTAGTAGAGTACCAGGTGCACTCTAGAGGAGCATCAGAAAGCACTGCTTAGCTCTGCTTAGGACTTCATGAATGTGACTTTCCAATTGTGTCTTGCAGAATAGGAATTTGTGATGATGGAGATGTGAGGAGGGATAAACGTTTTTAGTGGGAATAGGATAGAATAACTCCTTAAAAGCATGAAAATTTTGGTAGAACATATATTTCAATTGTTGAGGAATTACTACAAAGCCAAAATAGGAAGGAATGATTTGGGCTCCAAATGATGTAATATGAAGGCTTCACTCAGTATAAATTCTCTTTTATACAGGGAACTGGTGATATAATTCAGTGATAGAGCTCTTGCCTACTATGCTTGAGTCCCAGGTTTGATCCCTAGCACTGAAAAAAAAAGAAGAAAAAGGAAAAGAAAAAAGTAAATAAAATTTTGCACAGACATATATTTCTTTGAAATAGACTAAGAAACTGTATTTCAATTAAATAACTTAATTGATACCTTATTTTTTTCCTAGATGGCAAGGAGGACAGCTGAGTTATATTCCTGAGTTATATTTATTTAAGGTTTAATTTCAGTTCTTTTGTTTTTGGTACTACAGGGCTGAACCCAGGGCCTTGCACATACTTTACTACTGCTGAGTTGCTCCCCTAATCCCTTTTTAATTTTTTTTTTACCTTGAGACAAGTTCTCACTAAATTATGCAGGATGCCTCTGGCCTTGAACTTGCTGTCCTCCTGCCTTAGCCTCCCAGGAGCCTGGGATTACAGGCATGTACCACTGTACCCAGCTTAATTTGATTTTTTTAAAAAAC
>VMDO01001791.1:141910-191014 GCA_007922755.1 Pedetes capensis
CTATTGTCAGTGCTTCTCTGCTGTTCATTGGGTTTTCAATGGCAGATTGATTTTTGGGAGGGGTTTGCCAGGTCCTTCTCCCAAGCCTACAGCTTCTGGTGTTCCCAGGCGGTCTCCCATCCAGGTACTAACCAGGCCGGACCCTGCTTAGCTTCCGCGATCTGACGGGATCGGATGCCACAGAGCTACGGCTGCAGGCTTTAAAAACTATAGGACTCTATTATAGATTTAGTCTGCTTAGGCCTCTTAAATATACCTCAACAGAATGGCAGATGGAAGATAAGGGAGGGATTGAGAAACAACAGAGACTCTATATTGCAATAACAGCTGATTAATCGCACAAGATCTCTATCTTTGGGCTATGGAACCTTTTTTTTTTTTTTCTCTTTACAGGTTCTTGCTGTGTATATACCAGGCTTGCCTTGAACTTATGATGATCCTCCTGCCTCAGCCTCTGAGTGCTGGGATTATAGTTATGTGCCACCATGTCTGGCTTGTTGAACACTTCTGAGGGTACTTAAATTTGCTTAATCTTTATAAATGAGTATATCTGAGAAATTAATTTATTACTTTAGAAACTACCCTAAAGTAGGGTAGGTTCATTTATTAGCTGATTATTGCCATGAGGATATGAATTTTGTTTTCCTTGGGGTTATATGGAACATTTGTTCTGAATATCACAAGAGAGTTCTTTCATATTTACTGTGTATATCTGCACTTCTAATCTATACAGCTACCTTCAAAGGTAGATGGTATGATTATGTTTTGCTATTGAAAAACCTGATACTCAAGAGAGCTTGAATAACCTACCAAATCCCACAGGTGGGTAGTTGCTGACCCAAAGCTGGACCCCATCCCTGCGTTTCAAGATGCATTTGTGGTCATGCTTGTTTGTTTGTTTGTTTGTTTTTTACCTTATTATGTTGCCTTCAGAAGATGAGCATTAGTGGTCCTTATAAAAGCCCACACTTTTCTTTTTTCTTTTCTTTTTTTTTTTTTTGTTTTTTTGGAATGTGTTTGGGGAGGGTGAACTCAGGGCCCCAAGTGTGCTAAGGCAGGTGCTCTACCACTGAGCTGCATCCCTGGGCCTCTTTTAAAATTCTTTTTATTTTTTTCTTTTGAGACAGGGTCTAGCTAAGTTGCAGAGGCTGCCTTGGGCCTCAAACTCGCTGTCTTCCTGCCTCAGCCTCCTGAGTTGTTGTGATTACAGATGTGTGCCATGGCACCCAGCCCAGGATTTTTTTTCCCCTAACACTGGGAGATTGAACCTAGGGCCATACACATGCTAGGCAAGTGCTCTACATGTGAGCTACACCCCATGTTGCCTTTTTATTTTTTATTTTGAGATAGATTCTCACTAAGTTGCACAGGCTACCTGTGGCCTCAGGCTTGCAATCCTCCTGCCTCAGTCTCCTAAGTCACTGGGATCATAGGCATGCGCTACTTCGCCAAGCCAGAATGCTTAATTGAATGTTTTATGTAAAACTTTAAAAACTAGCAGATCTTCTAATAGGACTCATGTAGTATCCTTCTGCAATTGTGTAGCTGTTGCTTCTTAATGTCTTTCTTTAAATGAAAAGATTCTAGTCTTTTTTTGGGGGGGGTAATTTTTAATGTACAACTTAGTAGGTTTCAGATTCTAGTCTTTTGTTTGTTTGTTTTTTAGATTCTAGTCTTATAGGAAAACTTTCTATCCTATTTCTAAGGCCATTTGAGCAAGAAGCTTGGCCAAGTAAGGGTACAGTCTGTGATCAGCACATAAAGCAAAGATAGTCGATCCTTGGACATTGAGCCAGATTCACATTAAAGCTCTTTTCTGACTTTCTGAAGTAATTGGCCATTGGCAATTTTTTTTTTCTTTTTTCTTTAGAAACAGAATGCAGCTATTCCATAGATAAATGTTTTGAGAGCAGGTTGGTGAGGTATACTTAAGAGGCTTAAGCAGACTAAATCTATAATAGAGTCCTGTAGCCTATGTTTAAAGGACCTACCTTATATTGTAGGTCTCATTGCTTCTCTTAATTTAAAAATGGCAAAGTTGGTAATTCTCTTTTTAATTTAGACAGGAATCTTTCTTCAGCCTCAGGCAACCCTCACTTATCCTCTGCCTCAGTTTTATAACTCAGAAAATAGAGATAATGATACCAACACATTAGTTGTTAGAGGTTTAGTTATTTAAGTCCTTTGATATAGAAAAAGGACTATTGTTACATGTTTTATGAAATATCTAACATGCTGTAGCAAAGAACAGACTATTCTGATGAAATTTCCCATCCTGGAGACAGCTTATTAGAAAGTATGAGCACATATTCTATTTTTAAATGTTCATAAAGCTAAATGCAAGTTATTTTCAGTTGAGTGTTTGATGTCTTTATCAAATTACAAATCTCTGTCATTCTTTCCTGAAACCCTTCATTTTGCCCAAGCTTTTGTTTTTGTCAGATTTTTATCTGCTTGGAAAGAATGAGTATAGTTTGGTCAAGGGAAGATCTGAGAACTGAACTTGGTCCTAACTTGCCTAAGACTTTGTTAAGTGGCACCTTTCCTTTTGACTGCTTTGATGGCCTGTGGTTGCCAAGAGGGCCTCAGTGTATCCCTCATGATGCTTTCTTTGAGACTGCTTAGCATGTGAAAAGCTTGGGAATTATGACAGAAACAAGTTGGATGTAATGGGTTTCCAACCTTTTCTTTCTTCTTCAGGATATCTCAGTGATGCTTTCCTCTTGCTGTACTAATCTAGTATGTATATTCACAAGCTTGAGATATTTTCATCTTACCTACTCATCGGTTGCTACTTGTTGGAACTCTGGTCTGTGGGATGGGACTTCTACAGCCTTGTACTTCATTTGGTAGCCAGAAAACTTGCAAGCTGTGTGTTTGAGCCTGGTTTCTTTGAGTCTTCTTCCTCCTTCTGTAAGGAGTCTTTTATGGAATCAGGGACATTAGGGTAGTGAGGAAAGATCCTAGCCAGGAATTTTGATAGGAAGCATAGGCCATAATCACATACTTTATTTATAAATCTGTGGGTGACAAGCAGCCCACATGACTTAGATTTTTGGAAACGCTTGTTAAGGCCACCTATCCTGATCTGAGGCATGAGATAAACATATAGCTTAACTATTAGAACAGTTCAGTACAATCTATGGAAACTCAGTAAGCATTTTGTTACCATGACCAGGTAGCCTGTAGCTACTCATATTCTTAACTTAGGCCCATCTTCTCCAACAAGCCTTCCCTGCTTTCCAGAGACTGAATTAGTTGTCATTTTTCTGTACTTGTGCAGGAGATTAAAATTTTCATATTATCATTTCCCCACACTACACTGTGGGACAAGAACTGTATCTGGAAGCGGGGTGTGGTGACGCGTGCCTGTAATTCCCAGTGACTCGGGAAGTGGAGGCAGGAGGATTGCAAGTTCGAGACCAGAGGCAGTCTGCGTAACTTAACAAGACCCTCTCTCAAAAAGTAAAAAAAATGGGTGCAGCTCAGTGGTACAGCACTTGGAAAGCGTGCAAGCACCAGGCCCTGAGTTCAAACCCCAGTACTGCAAAATCAAACAAACAAAAACCAGAACTCTATCTGGGCCTGGCATAGAGAAGATGCTCCATATGTATTTGCTAATGAATGACAGATGAAGGTAAGTTCTTTGTAAATATTTGAAACAAGATCCTTACTGCTTTAATACAGACATAGATATTTAAGTGAGCCTAAGGATGAGTTTCAGTGACAGTAGATCAGATGGATTGATTATAGCAATAGCTGCTAAGTAGTCACTTTATTTGCACTCGTAAGTTCCCAGAAAGCCTTAGGTTTATTGACATGGTGATCCTCTACCCCTAGCACATTCTGCTAGAAGGAGGATTGTTTTTATTTTATTTTCATGATGAGGTAGGGTGGCATGGTACAGAGAACACAGGCTTTCGCAAAGACAGGAAAACCTCTAATTCTTATTCCATTATTTACTAGCTCCGTGACCTTAGATAAAGTAGTAAGTCCCTTCTAAGTTTATATTCAATTCATCTATTAAATATTAATAGCTTTAGTTATTCAGAAAATATATATTGCACATCTACTGTGTGCTGGGCAATGTTTTAGATGCTATAAATATAGTAATAGATCACCACCCTCATGGAGCTACTCTATGAGGATAGAAGGAAATAATAAACAAGGAATCAGATCATTTTAGGTGGTAGCAAGTACTAAGGAGAAAAATACAGCAGGACAAGAAATAATATTTGAAAAGAAACTCAGATGATATAATATAGTGAGCTATAAGAAGATCTTTCTTTGCAGAGAGAATAACAAGTATAATGGCTCTCAGGTGGGAATGAGAATGGCATGTTTGAGAAGCAGCAAGACCAATGTGACTGGAAGACAGTAACTAAGTAATAAAATGAGAGTACATAAGGTCTGAGACTTATGTGAGGACCAGATTCATAAAGGATCTTGAAGACCATACTAAGAATCTAGAATTTAGATTTTTATCTATGTTGGGAAACCTTTGTCAGATATTGAGTGACATCATCTGATTTATGCTTTTAATAGATCGCTCCTAGTGCTGTATGGGAAATAAGATTATAGTAGAAGACAGATGTGGTGATACACACTTGTAGTCCCAGCACTTGGGAGGCTGAGGCAGGAGGATCAAGAGTTCAAGAAGGCAAGCTTGGGCAACAAGACTATCTAAAAAAGAAAGGAATGTAGTAGAACTGAATCAGTGGGACTGAAATCAGGCAGATCAATTAGGAGGTGATTATAATAAATATTGTACATATGACACAGCTTTGCTTGATGAAAATGAAAAGGATTTGAAACATGTACTGATGGAGATCAAAGAACATAGCCTCCAGTATGGATTGCACCTCAACATCAGGAAAACAAGAATCCTTGCAACTGGGTCAGTAAGCAACTTCATGATAAAAGCAGAAAAGATTGAGGTTGTCCAAGATTTTGCTTTACTTGGTTCTACAATCAACACCCACAGAAGCAGCAGTCAAGCAATCAAAAGATTCATTGCATTGGGAAAAGATGTTGCAAAAGACCTCTTTAAAGTGTTGAAAACTAAGGGATGTCACGTTGGAGATGAAATTGCACCTGGCTCATGCCGTGATATTTTCAGTCACATCATATGCTTATGAAAGCTCAGTGTTGAATAAGGGACATAGAATTGATGCTTTTGAATTGTAGTACTGGAGACAAATATTGAATATACCATGGACTGCCAAAAGAACCAACAGATCCATCCTAAAAGACGTGCAACCAGAGTGTTCCTTGGAAACAAGGATGGCTAGACTGCATGTTCTATAATTTGGACATGTTGTCAGGAGGGACCCATCCCTGGATAAAGAGATCATGTTTGGGGGAATGGTGAGTCAATGAAAAAAAAGAAGACCCTCAACTAGATGGATTGACACACTAGCTACAACCATGGGCTTAAACATAAAAAAGATTGTGTTCATGGCACAGTGTCAGAGAGTGTTTCATTCTGTTGTGCATAGGGATGTTATGAGTTGGACCTAACTCAATGGCAACTAATAACAACAAGGTGAAATATAATGCTGAGACTGGAACAATAGTAGTAGCAGTAACTGAATTCAAGATACATTTTGAAGGTAGAGCTAACAGAACTTCTTACAGATATGATGTATAACATGAAAAAAGAGAACACAGACAGTTGGCTTTTTATTTCAACAACTGAAAGAGTGGAGGAACAAGTTAGGAATCAAGGTAATTTTTTAACATTCAATTTGTAGCATTCATCATTAGATTTCCTAGTTGAGGTGTCAAGTAGTTGGATTTTTATTAATGAATCTTAAGAAAGGGCTAGGTACAGAAATCTGGCTATCATCAACAACCTCAATAGTATTTAAAGCCATGTGAAATCATCTAAGGAATGTCTATAGCAAAGGAAGAGGAGAACTTAAGGCTAAGCCCAGTATTTAGGGATGAAGAGGCAAAGGAGGAACAAAAAAAGGTGATTAGGAAGGTATGGCCATTACAGTGGGACGATGTCATGAAAGCTGAGTGAGGAAAGTGAATCAAGAAGGAGGGAGTGACCAGTTATGTAAAATGCTGCTGAGAAGTTGAGTAGATGAGAACTGAGAATTAATCATTGGATTTGGCAGGTTAGGTTTAGTGGTGATTTAAACCCTTGCTGGCATAGTAAGGACAAAAGCCTGATTAGAGTCAAGGAGAGAGGAATGAGAGAGATAGTACAACAGCTAACTGTTTTGAAAAGGGAAAAGAAAAACAGGACATTTGGATTTTTTGTCTGTGTTTTGGGCTGTTTTGTTTTGAGATGGGGATCCTGCTATGTTGGATAGGCTAGTCTTGAATTCCTGACTTCCTGCCTCAGCTTCCTAAGGCATGTGTCATGGCCACTCAATTCAACAAATATTTCTGCTACTAACAGTGGACTAGTCACTATGTGGGTGCTTGGAATGAACAATGAGTAAAACAAAGCTTCTACTCTTACGGAGTTTAGTGAGTAAATGAGAGAGAATGTTATCCATTATATAAGTTTGCCCTAGATTGGAGCAGGGACAGTTTATTGTATAGGCAGAATTTTTTGATTCTCAGTTTTTCTACCATTGACTTAGAAGTCATTTTTTCAATGCTGTCTCTTCATTCTTCTTATTTTTGTTGACTTATGCTTATTTTAAGAGTCCTTATTTGTTGCTGGGCATGGTGGCACACGCTTGTAATCCCAGTGGCTTGGGAGGCAGAGGCAGGAGGATTGCAAATTTGAGACCAGAGGCAGTCTGTGTAACTTAGTGAGACCTTGTCTCAAAAACTAAAAAACTGGGCTGAGGGTGTAGTTCAGTGGTCCACCACTTGCAAAGCATTCAAGCCCTGGGTTCAACCCCCAATACCAAAAAAAAAAAAAAAAAAAATCTTTATTTGTTTATTTCATGTCAGAAAGATACCTGCTGCTTCTGATAGCGTCTGTTCTCTTATTTTTAGGGTACTTGGGGGTTGAACCCAAGGCCTCACACATGCTTTGCAAGCACTCTACTACTGAGCTGTATCCCCAGCCCATTTCTTACTTTTTATCTTGAGACACGGTCTTGCTAAACATAGGCTGCCTCTGGCCTCTAACCTATGATCCTCCTGCCTCTACCTCCTGAGTCCCTGGGATTACAGATGTGAGCCACTGCACTTGGCTTGTTTTGTTATTGAAATAACAAGTAAAGCAAGCCAGTGCGGTGGCACACGCCTGTAATCCCAGTGTTTGGGGAGGCAGAGGCAGGAGGATCGCAAGTTGGAGACCAGAGGCAGTCTGTGTAACTTAGTGAGACCCTGTCTCAAAAAAAAAGTAAAAAAATGGGCCAGGGATGCAGCTTAGTGGTCCAGCACTTGCAGAGCATGCAAGCGCAAGGCCCTGGGTTCAACCCCCAGCACCGCAAAAAAAAAAAAAAAAAAAAAAAAAAAGCCATCAGTTAAGAGTAAAGAAAGAGATTGGGTATATTACTTGCCTAGCGTGCACAAAACCCTCCGTTCCATCCCTGTTGTTGTTAGGTGCTATTGAGTCGTGTCTGACTCACAGTGACCCTCATAGGATTTTCTTTTTTTTTTAATTGGAAATTTTTAATGTACAGCTTAATGGGTTTCATTATGACATGGGTTTTATGACATTTCCATATATGCATTTCATTGTACATTGTTCACATAACTTCTCCCTTACACTCTCATGACCCTTCTCCCCTATCACCACCCCCACTCCTTTCTACTTGTATGTTTTTTTATGAGAATATTTATCTATACACGTGGATCCCGATTTTGATTTAAGTCTAAACTTTTTTCTATAGTGATCTACCTTTTTATATTCTCAGCAGTATTAGATGAGTGATCTAGTCTATTTACATTATTGCCAGCCTTGGGTATTATTACTATTATTTTTAAATTTTATTTTAGCTATTCTTGTAGATTTTTTTCTATCTTCCCCTTTTTTATCCACTAAAGTTGTGCTGTTTACATTGAGGTTGACCTCTCCCCCTTCATCCCTCCTTGTTGACCCTCCTCCCCTACCTGTCTTCTCCAATCATTGCTTCCCTTTGTTAGATCCCTCCCTTCTTCTTTCTACTCCTTAAATTGTCCCTTCTATGCTAAGTTTAATTGAGCTTTTTATTATGTTTCAATTTATGTATAGGGTTTTTTCCTTCCTTTAATTTTGACTTAGCTCCCACATATAAGTGAGAACATATGGTATTTCTCTTTTTGGACTTAAGATGATGTTCTCCAATTCCATCCATTTTGCTGCAAATGACATTATTTCAATTTTTATTGCTCAGTAGTATTCCATTGTGTATCTGTACCATAGTTTTTTATCCATTCTTCTGTTGATGGGCACTTTAGTTGATACCATATCCTTGCTATTGTGAAAAGTGCTGTATTGAATATGGAGATGCAGCTGTCTCTATGGTATGCTGACTCCTCTCCGTTTAGATTTATTCCCAGTAGTGGTATAACTGGGTCATATGGCAGATCTATTTTTAGTTTTCTGAGGTATCTCCATATGGATTTCCAAAGTGGTTGAACCAATTTACAGTCCCATCAACAGTGTAAGAGGGTTCCCTTTTCTACACACCCTCGCCAACATTTGTTGTTATTTGTTTTATTGATCTTGGCCATTCTTACTGGAGTAAGGTGGAATCTCAGAGTTGTTTTGATTTGCATTTCCCTAATGGCTAGGGATATTGAGCATTTTTTCATGTGTTTCATGGCCTTACAAACTTCTTCATTTGAGAATTGTCTCTTCAGTTCCTTTGCCCACTTGTGTATTGGATTATTTGTTATCCTGGGAGTTGCTTTCTTGAGTTCTCTGTAAATTCTGAACATTAGTCCTCTGTCCAATGTATAGTATTCAAAGATTTTCTCCCATTCAGTGAGGATATCCTTGACTCTGTTGATTGTTTCCTTTGCTGTATAGAAACTTTTTAATTTTATATAATCCCATTGATATATTCTTGTTGCAATTTCCTGAGCAATTGGAGTCTTTTTAAGGAAATGCTTTTGTATGCCTATATGTTGGAACATACTGCCTATCTTTTCTTCTAGTAATTTTAAAGTTTCTGTTTTTATGTTGAAGTCTTTTATCCATTTTAAGTTAACTCTCATGCTTATTGAGAGGTGCAGGTCTCTTTTCATTTTTTTTGCAAATGGATATCCAAGATTCCCAGCACCATTTTTTGAAAAAGCTATCCTTTCTCCAATTTGCCTGCTTTGCTCCTTTGTTGAAAATCAGGTGGCTGTAGATGCGTTGGTGTATCTCTGGGTGCTCTCCTTAAGGAGTTTTCAATGGCTGTTTCATGATTGCCACTTCCTTCTCTCATATTTGTGGTGCAGGGAATTGAACTGGGGACCTCAGAGACTACAGAGCGGCACTGCCAACTGAGCTAAATCCCAGCGCGGTTCCATCCCTAGCACTGCAAAGAATAGCAATAATAATAATAATAATAATAATGACAATAACAATAATAACAATAATAATAATATTCAAAAAGTGAAGGAGAGAACTTTTAAGGAACAATGAGACTATATGAAATTATCTCAAAGAATGTGAGCGAACTATCCAAGAAATATATTAGTGCACAGTGGTAAGCATCCCCTTGAGATTTGGAGATTAGTTTAAAAGGATACTAGCCAATACTATTATGAATTTTTTCTATTGATTTTCAGCTTCTTGGATTTAGGTGCAAAGTAGGCAGAGTATAGGGATTTAACTAACAATGAGGATTTTCCTGATATATACCTATATAGGATGAGAGTAGTACGGAAGGCAGTGATGTATGTTGTTGTTAGGTGCTATGGAGTTGTCGGACTCATAGGGACCCTATGTACAACAGAAGGAAACACTTGATTCCCCCATTGTGTCATGCCTAGCATTACTGTCAGTGTTTTTTTGCTATTCATAGGGTTTTCAATGGCTGATTGTTTCCCTCGGTCCTCCTCCTTAGCCTGCAGCATCTGGTATTCCCAGGTGTCTCCCATCCAAGGACTAAGGAGGCTGACTCTGGTTAGCTTCCAAGATCTGACTGGATTGAGCAGTGATGTTATATGAAAGAGTAATTATAGTGATCGACCACCATACTCTGTAAATGAGGGCCCCAGGGAAATAAGGATGTGAAAAATAAGGTAGTGAATGGATCGAGGATCCTCTTAGAATCAGAATTACTAGAGCCAGAGTGCCAAAGTGAGTTGGGAAAATAGGAGAAGGTGGTGGTCAGGATGAGATTCAAGCTCCATGGAGACAGGGATTTTTGTCTGTTTTGTTCACTACTGTATTTCTAGATCCTAGAATAGTGCTTGGCTATGTTAGACAATCAATATATGTTCTTGTAAGAATTAATAGGATGTTTTTAAATGAGATAGTATGAGAGAGAGGAACATAATGCCAAACTCTTCTTTTAAAAAATATTATATAGGTCAAAGTTCTATGTGTAATCATTTAAAGAATTCAATAGTTCAGGGTTTGTTCCTAAAAATATTAATCCCCTTCCCTCATAATTTTTTTCATAAAAGTAGTTTTATGAAATTTAAGTAATTTTAGCTAATTATTTTGGTTTTGATCTCTTTGTCTCTAAATAACATGCTTAAATTGTTGCTTCTTGAATTTTCTGTTTTAGACATTATCTATTGTTTCCCTACTGTGGAAAATAAGAATTTTACTCCTCTAATGTAGTTAGTTTTGGAAGATGAATATTCAGTGTTTATTTGACTATGTAAAGTACTAAACCATGTTGTCAACTAAAGTTATTGTTTTCCCCACACAGTTTTCCCTACAAGGTATTGATTGTCTTCTCCTTGTGTTTGCTTTGTCTTCTAGGAATTTTTAATTCAGCCTTATACTTTTCACTAGTTGTCTAATTGTCTCCCAAGATATTTAGACTTATTAACTATTCTATCAACTTCATCTTCCTACAAAGTCTCATCCAGAGCCTCTCACTTAATTTAGTCTGTATTGGTTGCCTTCCATACCTAGAGCAGTGTTGTCATCCTTTCATCTTTCTTCATCATCATCATGAGGATTCACTTTTCCTTTCTTGAGTTTGATGCCCTTTTTCCAGTAATCTATATTTCCTTATATTTTGGTTTACTCCCCTGTGTTTATGGAACCCTCTTTAGAGCTTCCTGAAAAATATGTTTAGGAGCTAAATTTTTGGAGATTTTGTCTGCCTGAAAAATCTGTATCTTCATACTTGCTTGACAGTTTGATTAGGGATAGAATTCTCAGAAAACTGATCATTAAGAATTTTGAAAACATTGTTCCATTGTCTTTAGCAACCAGTATTGTTGAGAAGGGGGCTGGGATTTAGCTCAGTGGGTAGAGCGCTGCGCTGCAGTCTCTGAGGTCCCGAGTTCAATTCCCAGCACCACAAAAATGGGAGAAGGGCCTGGCAATCCACTCCCAAGGTAATCCCAAAACAGTCTGCCATTGAAAACCCTATGAGGGTCGCTATGAGTCGGATACCGACTCGTCGGCACCTAACAACAACAACAATTGTTGAGAAGACCTAAACATTTGTTATTACTATCTTTTATATCTGACCACATTTTCCCCCCCTCTGGAAATTTGTAACATCTTCTCATAATCCGAAATTTTCTGAAATTTCATCATGATATCTTTTCATGTTGGTTTCTTTTATCCATATGAGCACTCCATTCAACAAACCCTTTCGATTTGCATATTCGTCTTCAAATTTTGGGTAATTTTTGAAAACCAGTTTGTTAATGATTCTTGCTCTTTTCTTTACACAATTTACCATTCTGATAATCTCTTAGACTGCTACTCTGTCTTATCTATCTTCTCATATTTTCCATTTCTTTATTTATTTTTTGCTTAAGAAAAGGAGTCATGGTTGGGGCCTGTTGCCTGTGAACTTCTCAGTGATCATGAGTACTGTGATTGAGCTCTTTTTTGGGGGAAATCTCTTATATCTGTGTCTTTAGAGTTTTTTTCTCTCAGATTATTCAAATTCTGTGGAGAAAGCAATTCAATTCTCCTTCCTGAAAGGTAAAAACCTGATTCTTGAAAATGAATGGGCTAGAGGGCATGTCAGAATCCTGTATGCATACTTTTTAAAATTCTCCTTTTTCTTTAAGAGACAGTCCCTCTTCCTACTCCCAAATATGATTATTCTTCCCTACTTTGAATATACTCTATTTTACTCTCTTCAGCCTTCTACCAGTGTAGGTCCTATACAGTGATTGGATGCACAGAGTAGAAAAGCCTTCTTTAGCTCCTCCCTATCTACCTTTCTGAGCCTTTTGGGGATCTGATATAACCTGAGCTGGTTCTCAGTTTTTCAATATTGCCTCTTCATTCTTCCAATTTTTGTTGGCTTGTACCCATTGAAAAAATCCTTTTATTGTTATTTTAGTAATATTTTGGGAGTAAATATAGTTATATGTCTGCAATCTATCGTTTTTACTTAAAATTTGTACAGTCTCTAATAAAGGAGATGTGACAGAGTTCAGTCGCTGACTATATCCAGGAAAAGGAGTAGGTAATAGTATGTGTTGTCATGTACTTCAAATGACCAGAAGTCATGGAGAAGTGGGAGAAATGGTTATTGGGTCCCTAGGTTCTTCACTTCTAAGAAGCCTTAGTTCCCATGATGTACAGGCCATTCAGCATTCTTATAACCTCCTTTGATCTCTAATTTGTCAATGTCTCTTTGAAAATAGTTTGTTCCAAAATGTAGTTTGAACAGAACAAATCACAGTTGTATCATTATAATCTGTGGTCTGGAGGCCATCATTATAAGAGATTTATTAACTTCAATAAAAACAAGGTATTCTATTCATATAGTATACCATATATTCTCATATCTAATCCACACCCTTTCAACAGTTCTAGAGGGCTAAAACATCAGAGTTGGATTAGAGTTGTTTGTGGATTAGATTTGCAATAGAGAACTGATTTGGGGTGGAAATTATAGAACTGCTGTACATATCATAAAAATAATACAATATAATTATTTTATTTGTTATCATCATTATAGTTTACCTATTAGTAATCATTGGGAGAAGGATGTGACAGTTCACTCCCCAAAATAATCCCAAATCAGCCATTTAAATCCCTGTTAGGGTCCCTATGAGTTGGATTGGACTCCATGGCACCTAACAACAACAACATTATTAATCACACTCATCCTCATTGCTCATAATTAAACTTGTCAGTGTTCTCCATCACTTCACTATCCTATTTATTCAGTTGCCCTATGGACAAGCAACAGTTGAAGGAAAGGGGTGGATTAGTATTGCAAAGTAACTTTTCCATTTAAGGAAGTGCCAGAACCTGAGTGTGGTTTAGATTTGGGTGCAGATTAGATTGAAGAATATATAGTAGTACCTCACTTTTTAAAAAAAAAAAGTACTAGAGAATTGAATGCAGGGCCAAATTCCACATGCTAGGCAAATGCTGTACCTCTGAACTGTACCCATCGCCCCTTCTTAATTTTTTATTTTGAGACAAGGTCTGCAAAATGGGTTTAATTATATTGATATTATAGAGTTATATGAGAATTACAGGAGAAGGATGTGGCAATCTTCTCCTGAAGAACTCCCCAAAACAATCAGCCATTGAAAACCCTTTGAGGGTCACTATGAGTAAGACCTGACTCAACAGTACATAACAACAACAACAAATGAAAATTAAACAAAATAAATAAGTACATGTAAGAGCTTTCTAAGCAGTAAAATGCTATTCAGTTCTAAATTGTTTCTGTCTTCAACTTAAAAATAGCATAGCCTTACCCAAGCAACTTAGTAAGTTCAACTTTTTTTATGTTTAGAGGATGTATTTTAGAATGTCTTTAAGCAGGGAAATGACAAAAGCAATGGAAATTGTAGTATAGATTAGAATATGGGATTGAGAGAGACAAGTTCAAAGACTGCAAAAAATTGGATGGGGAGGCCTGAACTTGGGCAGAGCAGTGAAGATAAAGAAGACTAGGAGACTGGTGAGATGGAGCTAGGGACTGGATAGGAGAGATGGAGAATTTCAGTCCTGGACTATGGCCAGATTTCTGACTTCAATCCTGGATGGTCCTGATGCTGTGATTGAACTAAAGAACACAGGAAGACTATTTACTATTGAGCCTAAGGATTATCTCATTTTTAATAAACTTGAGTTGGTCATTCCTTTCTATGGCACCAACCTCAGTGAAAACAAAGTGGTAATTTGGCCCTTTGCTGTGCATTTTGGTGACTTCAGACTGGGAATTTTTTTTTTTCTTTTTCTTTTTTAAAATTTACTGAAGAATTGCAAAGGTAGAGAATTCCCACATGCCCTACACTGAACTTCCCTTAATGTTAACATTGTTGTTTTTGTTAGGTGCTATCAAGTTGGGTCCAACTCATAGCAACCCTATACAGGGTTGTCAATGGCTGATTGTTTTGGGAGTGAGTTGCCAGGTCCTTCTCCCATTTTTTGTGCTTCTGGGAATCAGACCCAGGGCCTTAGAGTGCACAGCAACCACTCTACCAACTGAGCTAAACCTTTTTCCAAGCATTTTCAACCAAAAGTAAAACCAGTAAAGTCTCCATTATAGTTAGCCATTGAAGCTTATTTATTAAAACACACAAACGAGTTTTGGGGATTGGATAGGGTTGAGCACATAGGAAAATTTAAATAATGACTATTCATAGTCCCACCAAGTAGCCGGATTCATTAGTTGCATATGGGTAGCGGTGGAGTGGAGGGTGGTGACTGGAATCATAGCCATTGTTTGTGGAAGTGCTGAGTGGATAAAAACAGTAGTTTACCATGCCCTGACAGTTTTTTTCCAGGGAGTATGTTTTTCTTTTTCCTTGCTATAGGAAATTGTTTGCCAGATTGTGTTATTTATAATAATCTGTTGTGCAGCAGCTGCCAGGAAAAGAGCTATTCACAGTAGCTTTTTCCACACACACACACACACACACACACACACACACACACACCCCACACACATGCATCTGATTATCTCATCCTGCTGTTGTTTTTCTCTGAGTTTTACTCAGTGGTTTTGGCTTGGTTGAAAATGTTCTAGTAATGAGAGATTTCTAGGCTTTGTCATGGCAGAGTAATGGGTTTTCTGAGCTTAATTTGTTTGCTTTAGTCAACACTAATTGGCAGCTGTTTATGTTTTGAATTTCTGATTGTCTTGATTTTTCCCCAAATACTAAAGTGCTGCCTTCCATTGGAGAGCTTGTGTGTTTGTATGCTGTGAACAGTGCACACATTTGTTATCCTTAGGAGCTGTGCTTTTTGCCCTTAACGTTGTCCTGGCTTCTCTAGAGGAACAGGCTTAGGATGAGGCATAGAGAATTGGAATAGTAAGTAGGGATGTCATTGGAGATGCCGGTTGGTTTCTGCAGAAGAGGCTTTCTATTGGTGTTCAGACACAAGGCAGCTGAGGATTGTCGTGTTCAGGGAACTTTCAGATTAATTGGATTTTTGATACACAGTCATATCGCTATCCAAACAGTCCATGTTTATTCATGGTTTGTGGTTACACATAATCAAAAGTACTTCTCTGGCTCTTTTCAGTTTTTCCAGTTTCTCTCTCTACGCTCCAGTTAGTAAGAGGTCATTTGTAATTCTAGATTGGGCTTTACATGTTTAGAATAAAAATTGAAACAATGGTAATTTCTTTCTGTTACAACTTTTATAAAAATGGGAATAAAAACAGTATTGAGAAGATAATAGGAATGATTTAGTTTTACTTTTAGACTTTTGTTTCTTTTTCCAAGACTTCCAGCTTTGGAAAAAGTATATTGGTGAGACAGTAAAGACTTTCCTTTGGAAATGGTGGAATTGCAAATAGCATGAGAATGTGTTGGTTCTCGGTGAATCTTACATGGTGCTTTCTCTGGGACAGAGTTAGGAGAGGGGCTGATGGAACAGCACCCCTGTAGCCCAGACTCTGCTTTCAGATAAAACAGATGGCAACTGTACATTGAGGGGAGGCATCTGTTCCTTGTGAAATTTGGGAATGATTTGATATTCAGTTAAGCAAAAAGTCTTCTAAAAGCAAAGAGAAATGAGCCTGTAGGGCTGTTCACAGTTATGCAGGGCTGTGTTCAACATTCACAGTACTGACAGATTTAAACACTTTTGCACACATTGAATGAAAACAGCACTTATTTCCCAAGACAGCATTGTCACCACTTCATAGGCTTCTGCATCAGGGTCATTTTCTTCAGTTTGAAGTACACTTGATTCAATTACTTACGGAATAGTCAACTTGTAAAAATCAGTCATCTTATTAGAGAAACTTAGAAAAATAGAAAGGTTTTTCCTCAGCACACTATCATCTTCATTATGATGAAATGGAGCAACTTCTGTTCTGTTGTAGTGACAGATGTATACATGTCTTTAGTAATGGCTGTTTTCCCCTGCCTTTCTAAACATCATTATAAGAAGTAGGATTCTGCAGACTGTTTTTTCCTTAGCTTGCACATATGTGGTCTGATCTATTAATGTTTGTAGGCTTAGAATGTTTGTAGGCTTAGAAAATTTTTTTCCTGAAAAGATAATGTTTTATGGAAACTTCTTTTTAATCTCAGAGTTAAGATGCAGAAAGAATTATGAACTCCTTAAGCAGAAGAATAGAAAAGATACAAATTTCAAACTTCTTGCTGGGTATGGTGGCTACCACTCCAGTCTCCCCAGCTATTCAGAAGGCTGAGGGAGGAAGATCACAGGTTAGAGGCCAGAGGTAGCATGCACAACTTTGTGAGACCTTGTCTCAAAATAAAAAATATAAAGGGGCTGGAGGTATGGCTCAGTGGTAGAATACACACCTAACATACTCAAGACTCTGGGTTCACCCCTAGTGCTGGAAAAAACAAACAAACAAACAAACATGAACTTCTTAACCATAAGAGGCCTTGAAATTATTTAGGCTATGAATGAATTGTGTCTAGAAAAAGATATGGTTGGGCTGGGGATGCAGCTCAATGGTAGAGCACTTGCCTAGCATGAGCAAAGCCCTGTGTTCAAAACCAAACACTGCAAAAAAAGGGGGGGGGGTCTCTTCTTATAGAGATTCTATATTCAGAAATTGTAAGACAAAGCGTTTTGATTTTTGAGTATTTCTGAGCAAAAAGATATTTTATTTTTTTGAGACAGGGTATTACTGTGTATCCCCAACAGACTTGAAACTTGCTAAGTAGACCAAACTGGCCTTGAATTTGCATCAATCCTCCTACCTCTACCTCCTGAGTGCTGGGATTACAGATGTACACCACCACCACCAGCCTTTCGCTTTGCTTTAATCAAATATACCTTGAGGGATGGGAGTGTAATTTACTGAAAGAGTGCCTCTGTAGCATGTGCAGGGCCCTGTGTTTAATCCCTAGCACCAAAAAAAGAAAAGAATATGGCTGAGCATGGCAGTACACACCTGTAACCCCAGCACTCAGGAGGCCGAAGCAGGAAAATCAAGAGTTTGAGGCAAGCCTAGGCTATATATCAAGATCCTATTTCAAAAGAAGAAGAGGAGGAGGAGGAGGAGGAGGAAGAGGAGGAGGAGAAGGAGGAGTTCATTAGCTGAGGTGTGGTGGCATATGCCTGTAATCCCAGTACCTCAAGAGACAGAGCCAGAATTGTGAGGTCAAGGCCAGAGGCAGCCTGTGTAATTTAGTGAGATTCTTATGAAAAATAAAAAAAAATGGAGCCAGGCACGGTAGCGCACGCCTATAATTCCAGCAACTCAGGAGGCAGGAGGATCACAAGTTTGAGACCAGAAGTAGTCTGTGTAACTTAGTGAGACCCTGTCTCAAAAAGTAAAAAAAGTGGGCTGGGGGTGCAGCTTAGTGGTCCAGCACTTGCAAAACATGCAAGAGCGAGGCCCAGGGTTCAACCCCCAGTACCGCAAAAAAATAAAAAAATAAAAAGAAAAAGAAAAAATGGACTGGGTGCTGTCTGGTGATAGAGTATTTGCAAAGTATGTGTGAGGCCCTGGGTGCAACCCCCAGATCCAGCCCCCGCATGCACACGCAAATTTAAAAAGGGGGCTGGTGGTACAACTCAGTGGAATATAAGTTGAAATCTATTTTCTAACCCAAAGCAGGAATCTTGATTTTAAGTTAAAATTTTCAGAAAATTAGAACCACTTATAAAAATGTCCATGTAGATATTCATTTAATTCCTGAACCTGGACTGATTTAGTTCAGTGTTTTTAGACTTTTAAAAATGACAGACTTTTAAAAATAACAACTAGTTTTATAAGCCAAAGCTTATACAGAAGCCTAGAAGATAAAATTTATAAAAGAGGAGCTACCCTAATTGACTCAGAAAGGGCGATAAGACCCAAGCTTTCCCTGAGACATCTCTGGGAAACTGTAGGTTAACCACTGAGAAACATTGTTGTTGTTGTTAGGTGCCGTCGAGTCAGTATCCGACTCATAGCGACCCTCGGTGAGGTTTATTTAAATTGCAATTTAAGCAATTTGTTTTCCAGTTAACAGGCTCTGGACTTCTGTTTTCTGCGTTTGTGATGAAACATAATGGCAGAATGTAGAAACCTATTTAAGAATATTAAGTAGATTTCGTTAACCATTTATTCCCATTTTCTTCCAGGCTCCATCATAGGGCCTGTTCAGAGTGATTAATAAATATTAGATGAATGAATCTTTGCACATGATAATCCAGTTTCTGCTTGAGTACTTGTAATTATGAGAAACTCATTGCCTTACAAAATTATTCTTTTTTGTATGTTTGTTTGTTTTGCTTTGAGACAAGGCTAGCTGTGTAGCCTAGACTGGCCTTGAGTTCTGATCCTTCTGCCTCAGCCTCTGAATGCTGTGATTACAGGCATGCACCACCACACCTGGCACAAAATTATTCTTTTTGTGTAGCTTTTTTTCTTTTTCCCCAGTACTAGGGGTTGAACCCAGGGCCTTGCAGATGCTAGGCAAACACTCCATCACTGAGCTGTACCTCCAGCCCTCTTTTGTTTTTTTATTTTTGAGATAGGGCCTTGTTAAATTGAGCAGGCTGCCTCTGGCCTCAAACTTGCAATCCTCCTTCCTTAACCTCCTGAGCCACTGGGATTACAGGCATGTGCCATAGTGCCCAGCTTGACTAGCTTTAATAGTTTAACATAGAAACCAAAAATACTTCTGTTCATCTGATCATGTTATTGGTCTTAGATTTTCCTCCTGAGCTACTCTGGTAAAATTTGGTTCTTCTTTCAGATTAGCAGGTATTTGAAGAGTTCTACTATCTATTTTGTCTGTAGCCATAGCACCCTAGCATCCGATAGATCCCACCTAATCTCGAAAGCTAAGCAGGGTCGTCCTGGTTAGTTCTTGGATGGGAGACTGCCTAAGAATACCAGTGCTACATGCTAGGAAGAAGGACCTGGTAGTCCACTCCTAAAACAGGCCGCCATTAAAAACCCTATGAATAGCAGAGAAGCACTAACAATAGTGTGGGGCATGGCACAATGTCAAGAGTGTTTTGTTCTGTTGTTCATAGAGTCGCTATGAGTTGGACCTGACTCCACAGCACCTAACAACAACTTTCTATCCCTTCCCTATTTCTTTTCTTTCTCTTTGTTTCTTTCTTTCTCTTTGTTTCTTTCTTTTTTTCTTTCTCTCTCTTTCTTTCTTTCTTCTTTCCTTCCTTTCTTTCCTTTCTTTTTCTTTCTTTCTTTTTTCTTTCCTTCCTTCCTTTCTCTTTCTCTTTTCTTTCTCTCTCTCTTTCTTTCACTCTCTTCCTCTCTCCTTCTCTTCTCTTCCTCCCTCTTACTCTTTTCTCCCTCCCTCTCTCTTCTTTCTTCTTTTCTTTCTTTTCTTTATTCTTCTTTCTTCTTTTCTGAAACAGAGTCTTCCTATGTAGCCCAGCCTTGCCTGAAGCTTGCTGTGTAGCCCATGCTGGCCTCAAACTCATCATCCTCCTGCCTTGACCTCCTGAGAACTGGTGTTATAGGCATGTGCTGACACCCCTGGTTGCTATTATCTCTTTCTTAACTCCACTCCTTGTTCTATACTCACTCTCTTCACCCCCATAAGCAAAATGCATTTACTTTTTCTTATGTCTATTATAAGCATATTCTGTTCTTAGAGGTGTTATGGTCTCTAGCTCTCTTACTAGCTTAATAATCTTATTTATACTCTTCAGTTTATCAAGGTTACTTTTAAAATATGTTACTTCAGCTGATATCTTGTACCCACATGTTGAATGCAAGATACACCTAATTTTTTGCCGTGTGGAGATGAAACCTGGGGCCCTGTGCATGCTCGGCAAATGTTCTGCCACCGAGCTGTATCCCCACCCCCAAAACAGGCTTAAATTTATAGTATCTAAGACATATACTAGCTCAGTTGGTAGAGTGCTGCTCTGCACTCTCTGAGGACCCAGGTTCGATCCCCAGCACTGCAAAAACAGGAGAAGGGTGTGGCAATCTCCTCTCAAGGCAAATCCCCAATCAGTCATTGAAAACCCTGTGGGTTGTTATGATTTGGACCCAACTCGATGGCACCTAACAACAATAAGACACATGTGGATTAGAATTTCCCTTAAATGGATCTTCAAACTATCAAAGCTATATTTCTTTTTTTTTTTTTTGCGGTACTGGGTATTGGACCTAGGGCCTCGCGCTTGCATGCTCTGCAAGTGCTGGTTTGAGACAGGGTCTCGCTAAATTACGCAGACTGTCTCTGGTCTCGAACTTGCAATTCTCCCGCCTCCGCCTCCCAAGCCGCTGGGATTACAGGCATGCGCCACTGCGCCCGGCTCAAAGCTATATTTCTTGGAACACTATTCAGTAATATATATTCTTCAGTTATATGAATAACCATTTCTCTTTGTCAGGTCTCACATAAAAATTTTAAATGTTTCTTTATAAAGTACTACTGATAATAGTTCTTACTGACTTGGGTTGTTATGAAGTTAGAAATGCCACATTCAAAGTGTTATCACAATTCCTGACCAATAGTAAGTACTTGATAAGAATTAACTACCATTATTAGTTTTTATTGTTATTAATTTTAATTTTTAGAATTGTAATCAAGAAATCCACCATTATGAGAAAACTTTCATTGATTTGTTCCATCATTTATTACTTTTTTTGTTTTGTTTTGCTTTTATTTGTTTGTTTTGGTGTTGAGAATTAAATCTAGGGCCTCACACATGTTAAGCACTTGCTTTACCACTCAGCAGTACTCTCAGCCCCTTATTCATCAATTACTAAATGTCTACTATTCACCAGGCACTGTGGTAATAGGCCTCTCCTTTCTAATCTATAAAAATCAATACTAATAACAATAATATTAGGACTATTTTTGTGGTATTGTTATAAGGTTAAATGGGTACTTTGTGCATACTTAAGATTGTCGTGTGACTAAAATGCACCTAAAATGCGAGTTAACAAAGAATGAGGGATTACATTATTTTCTTCTTTTTATTTCCTAGTACTGTCCAAAGTCATAGAAATAGACAATGTAGTTTTAGACTGTTCCTTAGAGATCTGGGTGTCAGAATAGTTTCTCAGTACTGCCCAGTAAGGCTCACAAGGGGGCAGCAGAGATTTCAACTCCACCCCCTCTCCTGGCACAGTTCTGTTAGCACAACCCCATTAATTTACTCACTTTACTATAAAAAAGTTTTGAAAATATTGTCTGGTTTATGTGTTTTTAAGCTGCCATGTGTTTATCTTATGAAGATTTGTATGATCCATTATCTTTTGTGATACTGACTTTTCCCTTCTTCATTTGACAGACAGATGTGCTGGTCCTGAGCTGTGATCTCATAACAGATGTTGCTTTACATGAGGTTGTGGACCTGTTCAGAGCTTATGATGCATCACTTGCCATGTTAATGAGGAAAGGCCAAGATAGCTTGGAACCAGTTCCAGGTCAAAAGGGGAAAAAAAAAACAGGTAAGGGAGATTGGAGTTTGATTTGTTTGTTGGGTTTTGTAATTATTATTATCATTTAGGCTTTCATTTAAGAAACATTTACTGGGAACTGCTTTGCACCATAGATACTGTGCTAGGAATTCATGACGTAAAGTCAAATAAGACACAGTCCCTGACTTTAAAATGCTTATAACTATTAATTAGATTTTATATTATCCTATTGTATATGGAGAGGATCATTCAGAACTTAAGATTCGGATAACTGAGTACATATGCTTACCCCTCAGTATCTGTGGGGAATTGGTTCTACAATACATGAATGCCAACGCATGTGTGTGTGCACTGCTCCCACATACGTGCACATACACATACACTACAATGGCAAAATCTGTGGATACTCATTCCCTTATAGAAAATGGTGTATTTGCATATAATATATGCACATCTTCTGTATACTTTAAATCATCTCTAAATTATCTATAATATCTGATTCAACATAAATTCAACATAAATGCTGTGTAAATGGTTATTATACTATAGGGATTTTGTTTATTGGTTTGTTTTTGTTTGCATATTTGTTTTTGGTGATTGGAATCAAACTCAAGCCCTTGTACATGCCAGGCAAGCACTCTACCACTGAGCTACATCTCCAGCCCTGTATTTTTTATAGTTCAATGCAGACATAGGTTTTTTTCAAAATATTGTTCATCTGTGATGGGTTCAATTCATGGATATAGAAACCATGAATACAGAGGACCAAGTATATCTAAGAAACAAAAAAACCTAATTAAAAATTTAAAAATTTTAAAGATATTTAAACTTTGATTACAAATTTAATTAGATCCCTGTAAGCAACTAAAATTACTATTACAAATTTAATATGTTTGATTCTTTTGAATACTTTGTTACCCTAAGTAGCCAGTAAACATGATACTTATTAGTCATGTTTATTTTCTAGAATTATAGTTGTGTTCATATGATATTTTTCTAAGATTGCAGTAGCAGTTTTGGGGTTTTGGTGGTACTAGGGATTGACCCCAGAGCCTTATGCATTGTTTTTGTTTTTTAATCTTCATCCTTATAGTAATCTTAGCAGACCACAAAAGAAAAGGAATAACACTCTAGTCCAGCTAAGGTTAAAGACTTATTTTTTTAATAGTACTTGGGAGTTGAATGGAACCAGGGCCTCACACATGCTAGGTAATTGCTTTACCACTGAGCTATACTCCCACCCCCTGGACCTTTTTTTATTGTTTATTTTGAGACAGGGTCTTGATAAGTTGGGCAAGGTTACCTCTACCTTGAGCTCATTATCCTCCTGCCTTTGCCACCCAAGTGGCTGGGAATTACAGGAGTGTGCCATGGCATCTGGCTCAAAGAGTTCGGGTTTTTGACTTAGGAATTTTTGATGGGAACATACAACCTGATTACTTTTCTCAGATTATTTCAGACCTCAACTGATTCTGTGTCTGATCTGCTTTTATAACTGAACTGAACCAAAAAGCCTTTTTAAAATTTTTTAAAAATTAAAAAAAAATTTTCCCCTTTACTGGTAAATGGTGGTGGGGTACAGAGTAATACAGCATTTGATCTTTCCATTATGCAACTATCCCATCATTTTTGGTTACCCTTTTATCAACATACAATGTTTATGGAATCTTTTGACTTATATGTAGTAAAACTCATTTGCATATTTGGGTTATGTTCCCCTGTTTTTCCCATGTATTAATGAAGTTGCATCATTTACATTGAGATTATCCTCTCCCCCTTTATCTCTTTATATTGTTTCTCCTCCCCATCCTACCTTCTGCAATCTTTGCTTCCCTTTGCTAGTTCCCTCCTTCCTTCTTTCTGTTCTTTATATTATCCCTTTTTGGCTATGTTTAACTGTGCATTTTTATATATCAACTTATATATAGGATTTTTTCTTCCTTTAAATAAGATTCAGCTCCCACATATGAGTGAGAGCATATGATGTTTCTCTTTTTGAATTTTTTTGTTCGTTTGCTTATGATGATATTCTCCAGTTCCGTCCATTTTACTGCAAATAACATTATTTCATTTTTTTAGTTGCTGAGTAGTATTCCATTCTGTATATGTGCCATAATTTTTTTACGCATTCTTGTGTTGGTGGGCACTTTGGTTGGTTCCATATCCTGGCTATTGTGAAAAGTGCTGCATCAAATATAGACATAGGTGTCTCTGTGGTATGATGACTTATCTCCCTTTCCGTATATTCCCAGGAGTGGTATAGCTGGGTCGTATGGTAGTTTTATTTTGTTTTCTGAGGTATCTGTGTATTGATTTCCAGAATGGTTGAACCAATTACAGTCCCACCAGCAGTGTAAGAGTTCCTTCTTCTCTGCATCCTTGCCAGCATTTGTTATTATTTGTTTTGTTGATCTTGGCCATTCTCCCTGGAGTAAGGTAGAATCTCAGAGTTTTTTTTTGTTTTTGTTTTTGTTTTTGCTATACTGGGGGTTCAACACAGGGCTTCATGCTTGCATGTTTTGCAAGTACTGGACCACTGAGCTGCACTCCCCAGCCCATTTTTTACTTTTTTGAGACAGGGTCTCACTAAGTTACAAAGATTCCCTCTGGTCTTGAACTTGCGATCCTCTAGCCTCTGCCTCCTGAGCCACTGGGAATACAGGCGTGTGCCACCGCGCCCGGCTTTGAAATCTCAGAGTTGTTTTGATTTGCATTTCCCTAATGGCTAGGGATATTGAGCATTTTTCCATGTGCTTCCTGGCCATTCAAACTTCATTTGAGAATCATCTGTTTCTTTGCCTACTTGTGTATTTCGTTATTTGTTGTCTTGCAATTTGCTTTCTTAGTTCTTTGTAAATTCTAGAAATTAGTCCTTTGTCAGATGTGTAGGATGCGAAGATTTTCTCCTATTCAGTAGGCTCTTCCTTAACTCTGTTGATTATTTCCTTTGCTGTACAGAAGTTTTTTAATTTCATGTAATCCCACTTGTCAGTTCTTGGTGTGATGTCCTGAGCAATTGGAGCCTTGTTAAAGAAATGTTTTCCTATACCTGCATGTTGGAGCATGTTTCCTATCTTTTCTTCTAGTAGTTTTAAAGTTTCTGTTTTTATATTGAGGTCTTTTATCCATTCTGAGTTGATTCTCATGAGGATTGAGAGATACGGGTCTTTTTTCATTTTTCTGCAGGTGGATATCCAAGTTTCCCAGCACCATTTGTGGAAAAGGCTATCTTTTCTTCAATTTGTATTCTTAGCCTCTTTGTCAAAGATCAGGTGGCTGTAATTATGTGGGTGTATCTCTGGATCTTCATTTCTGTTCCACTGACCTTCTGGCCTATTTTTTTGCCAGTACCAAACTGTTTTTGCTTGTATAGCCCTGTAGTATAAAGGTAGGAATTGTGATTCTGCCTGCGTTGGTTTTGCAGCTTAAGATTGTTTTGGCTATGTGTGGTTTTTTGTGTTTCCATATGAATTTTTGGATTATTTTTTCTATTTCTGTAAAGTCTGTCATTGGAATTTTAATGGAGATTGTATTAAATCTATAGATTGCTTTTGTTAGTATAGCCATTTTACAATATTGATTTTCCCAATCCATGAGCTGAGGAGGTCCTTCCACCTTTTAGTATCCTCTGTGATTTCTTTCTTTAATGTTTTGAAGTTTTCTTTGTAGAGATCTGTGGGATCTTTGGTTAGATTGATTCCTAAGTATTTAAGTTTTTGGTGGACTATTGCAAAAGGGATTGTAGCCTTAATTTCCTTCTCTTCCTGCTCACAGTTGGTGTAAAGGAAGGATACCGATTTTTGAGTGTAATTTTGTATCCAGTGACTTTGCTAAAGGGGTTAATTAGGTCTAAAAGTTTTCTAGAGGAGTTTTTGGGGTCCTTTAGGTAAAGGATCATGTCATCCACAAATAAGGATAATTTGACCTCTTCTTTGCTCTTGTCTGATTGCTCTGGCTAGGACTTTGATCAAAATATTGAATAAGATAAGAGAGAGTGAACATACTTATCTTGTTCCTGATCTTAGAGGAAATTGTTTCAGTTTTTCTCCATTTAATATGATATTGGCTATAGGTCTGTCATAAATGACCTTTATGATATTAAAATATTCTCCTGTTATGCCTATCTTCTCCAGGGTTATTATCATGAAAAGGTGTTGCATTTTGTCAAGGGCATTCTCAGCATCGATTGAGATGATCATGTGATTTCCGTTTGCAGGTCTCTTAATATGTTGAATCACATGGATTGAACCATCCTTGCATCTGTAGAATGAAGGCCAGTTGATCAAGATGTATGATATTTTTTATGTGTTACTGAATTCAGTTTGCCAGGATTTTGTTGAGAATTTTTGCATCTATGTTGATCAGGGAAATTGGTCTGTGGTTGTCTTTCTTAGAAATATCCTTGCCCGGTTTTGGTTTCAGGGTGATGGTAGTTTCATAGAACGAGTTTGGTAGTACCCCTTCCTTTTCTACTTTTTAAAATAGTTTGAGGAGAATAGGTATCAATTCTTCTTTGAAGATTTGATAGAATTCTGCTGTGAACCCTCAGGGCTTGGGCTCTTCTTTGTTGGGAGACTTTATTACCTTCTCTATTTTGGTGTATGTAATGGGTCTGTTTAGATTGCTTATGTCATCTGGGCTTAATTTTGGTAAATTGTACGTGTAAATAAATTTATCTGTTTCTTCTGTATTTTCATTTTTGGGGGAGTACAATTTCTCAAAATATTCCCTGATGATTTTCTGAATTTCATTGGTATGAGTGGTTATGATTCCTTTCTCATCCCTAATTTTTTCAATTTTAGCCTCTTCTTTCTTTCTTTTGGTGAGACTGGCAGGGAGGGGGTGTCTGTTTTATTAATCTTTTCAAAGAACCAGCGCTTAGTCTCATTAATTCTTTGAATCTTTTTAGATTCTAATTGGGATATCTCTGCCTTGATCTTGATCATTTCTGTCTCAGTGCTTCTTTTGAGGTTGGTTTGTTGTTGGCTTTCTAATGCCTTGAGATGTGTCATTATTTGCTTGGGCCTTCTCTAAGTTATTAATGAAGGTGCTCACTGCTGTGAACATCCCTCTTAGAACTGCCTTTGCTGTATCCTGTAAATTTTGATAGGATATGTTCTCATTCTTATTTGATTGCAGGGATTTTTAAATTTCTGCTTTAACTTCTTCGATCATTCAGCAATTTATTATTTAGTCTACATAAATTTGTAAAATTTCTGAAATTGTTCTTGTTTTTGAGTTCTAATTTTATTCCATTGTGATGTGATAAGGTACAGGGGATAATTTCTGCTTTTTTGTATTTGTTGAGGCCATTTTAGTGGACTAAAATGTAGTCTATCTTAGAAAAATTTGCATGTGGTGCTTAGAAGAATGTGTGTTCCTCATCAGATGGATGGAATATTCTGAAGACATCTGTAAAGTCCAGTTTATGGTTCAATTTAAGTTCATCATTTCTCTGCTGATTATTTTTTTGTTTTGTTTTGATGACCTGTCTCTTGGTGAAAGTGAGGTATTGAAATCTTCCATAATTATTGTATCTGGTCCAGTGTGTTCCTTTATTTACAATAAAGTTTGTTTTATGAATCTAGGTGCCCTTGCATTTTGAGAGTATATATTAAGTAACATTATGGGTTCCTGGGTGATTGTTCCTTTTAGTAATATGTAATGTCCTTCTCTGTCTCTTCTGATTACTTTGGAATTGAAGTCTAATCTGTCCGAAATTAATATTGCAACTCTTGCTCCCCCCCCTTGCTTGGTATATTGTTTTCCAACCTTTAATTTTCAACCCTTTATAGTCTTTATGGGCTAAGTTAGTCTCTTGGATGGCACATATCAAGGGTTTATGTTTTTTAATCCAATTGACCAGTCTATGTCTCTTGATTGGTGAGTTAAGACCATTTACATTGAACATAATTATTGAGAGGTACTTATTATTATGCACCAATTTGGTATTATTACTGGTTTTTGACTCATATTTAGCCTATTTTTTTCTTAATTTCCTCTTGTTTATTGTTCATTTCTTTGATCTGGTATGTGGAGTTGTCTTACCTTTCCTGTATGTGGTGTTTCATTGAGGATCCTCTGCAATGCTGGCTTGGTGGCTGTGAATCATTTGAACAAGGCAATATCGTGGAGTGTCTTGTACTCACCATCTATTTTAAAAGATAATTTTGCTGGATAATGTAATCTTAGTTGGCAGTTATTCTTTTTCAGAGCTTGGAAGATGCCTGTCCAAGCTTTCCTTGCCTTTAATGTTGTTCTTGAGAAATCTGCTGTTATTCTGATGGATTTGCCTTTTGTAGGTGAGGGGCATTTCTCCCTTGCAGCTTTTAGAATAGCTTCTTTGCACTCTAAATTTGGTATTCCAATTATAATGTGTCATGGGGAGGATCTCTTTGGGTCTACTCTGTTTGGGGTTCTGAGTGATTCAGTTATAAAATTATCTACCTCTTGCCTTAGGTTTGAGAAGTTTTCATCTAATATTTCTTTGAATAAGTTTCCTAATATTGTTGTGTTGTTATCTGGTCCTTCATGGACTCCCTGAATTCTTGGTTTTGTTTTCTAATTTGATCAGAAATCTCTTGAAAATCTTGTTGGTATTGTTTCATCATTCTCTCTGGAAGAGAGAGTTGGCATGTAAGTAAATAATATCTTCAACTTTTTATTCAGCCTCTGCGATCCTATCTTCAGCTTCATCTATCCTCAAGACTGGAGATTCTACCATAATGCTGAGTTGGTTTAATTTTCCTTGCATCTCTAGGATCATGGCTTGTTTTTGCCTTTGTTTTTGTTTTCCCTCAGGTTTTCAAGTTCTCCAGAGAACTACTCTTCAAAATGAGATACCTTTTTGTCTAGTGAATCAATTGGTATTTTTGAGTTCTTTTAGCATATTTACAAGCAGGATTCTGAATTCTCTTTCAGGCATCTCCAGGAATCCAGTTACCTGGATGTTATCCTTTGAGGTGCTTCGGTCTATAGGATCTTCCTTTCCAGCATGTCCTTTCATGTTTTGTGTGGTTTTCTGCTGAGGGTTAACCATTGCTTGGTCTGGGTGCTAGGTCCCACTTCCTCCATGTGTAAACAGATTCTCCCCATGATGTTCCCTTGAGTTTGGGTGTTGATGAGTTGCTGACACTTCTCCCTCCCTCCCCCACCCCGTAGTTTGCAGCCTCAGTGCCCAGTGCCTACTTCCTGCTTCAATCTCTGTGTTCAGCATTGCCCCCTCAGTTTTTGTCTGTCTTCTGCATTCTTGGCTCCCCATTGGTCCACAGCCTAAACTGTGTGTCTCAGATTCCCCAAGGCACTACTTATCCATGTCACAAGCCCTACCAGGCCCCAGATGTGCCTTATTCTGAACAAGCTGTTCTAGGCTCAGGGAACCAGCAGCACCTGTCACTCTTCACTGTCCTCTGAACTCTCCACTTCTGTTTCCCTCTTTCCAGGTCATGGTTCCAATGGGACCAGGGGCCAGAGCAGCAACCATCTCTCCTTGGGGAAATAAAACAAAACAAAACCACACTCACAGATTCTCATTTGGCCTCTTCCCTGAAGAGTCCTGGAGACTTCCACTTTGACTGCCTTCCCTCCTACCAGCTACGACTGTATGAGAAGGCCCCTCTACACTTTCCTCAACCGAGCATCTTTGCTGGGTGTTGCACAGTATCTCCTTCCTACCTCTTGCTGTCAGGGAAAGCCATGCTAGGTTGTTGTTCAGCTGTATGTCTGCTGGTGCCTCCACCTATAGTCCAATTTTCATTGTTCTCTCGTATAAAATTTCCTAACCAATGATGACAGCACTATTTTGAGAGTTTTCAGTTCTACCATATAGAAAGGGATTTTCCCTATATGCTCTCTCCTTAAAAGCTGGTGGCTCTAGGGGAAGGATTTCTGCACAGTGTATCTCCAGCAGGGATGATGGTGGGATGTCCATGCTGCTTTCTTGGGCTGGACTGGATTTCAGGGTACACTCAGCAACTCGCTCTGTAGAGTGCGTCACCAGTGCTGCGCTAGCAGGGTGACAGCATGTCAACCCCAGTAGATCTGAGGTCTGAACTCCCACATGGAACTCATGCCACACCATACTCCAATCACACATTGTGCAACCAAGACTTCCCTAGAGCAGAGATGGCAGATTGTGTTGCACTTCTTATCCCTGGGGCTCACTCACCAGACTCTCTCCATGAAAAGTGCTGCAAGTGCCTTATCAGCAGGATGTTGATGGGTTGCCAGGGCCATGCTCCACAGTGAATCTGAGCCCTAGGTTCCGGTGTGGAATTTTTTCTGCACTGTGTGGTTTCTGTGTTCTGCGGGTGGGATGATAAGTAAGCATCAGGGGCACTTTCCCGGGTGAGTCTTTGGTTTGGACTTCTCCAAACTCTCTCCCCAGTCTGTGTAACCCATGCTGTACTGGTAGAATTGTTGGTAGGTGTCTTGGTGGCTGACTTCTGTGAAGGTAGTAATTTTCTCTTATTGCTGGGACGGAGTTCCACATTTCTAATGGTGATCTCTCTCTGACCTGTCATGCTGATTCCTTTTTTTTTTTTCCCTACAGTTCATGCTAGCTACCTAGCTCTGTATTTCTTTACCCCTCTCTCTTATCTTACTTTATATACTTTATATACTTACTATATCTATCTGTTCAGTATGAATTTTAAACCATTATTTAAGCTCCCTTGTTTCTCTGAGTCTCAAAAGCAGTTATCTGTCTGCCATCTTTGACTCCTGTTTTAATCTGGAAGGTCAGCTGAAACCTGTCCACCATGGGTGGCCCTGCTGGTATCTGAAATACTGCTGCCATAGCTTTCAGCATTGCAATCCCCTACAGCACAACAAGCTGACAGACACACAGGAGATATATTTGACTAGTCTATTATAATTATTGGGAGAAGGACCTGGCAATCTACTCCCAAGGCAATCCTGAAACAGTCAGCCATTGAAAACCCTATGAGGGTCGCTATGAGTCGGATACCGACTTGACGGCACCTAACAACAACAACAACAACATTATAATTATTAGAAGCTATGTATGATTTATTAATATCTTACTATTATTAATAGAGCAACTTAGAGCTTTCATTCTTAGGATTTAAATAATCCAGTCTGTATCTTTAGGTCTCTTATTTTGGTTTGGTTTGTTTTGAGACATGGTCTTACTTTATAGCCCAAGGTGGCCTCAAATGTATGATCTTCCAGTGTTGAGACTACAGCTCCACCATGTCCAATTTAGCTCTCCTCTTTAGGGCATTTGGATAATTTATAATTTTAGACCATAACAAACTTATTTCTAGTTGTTTTTTATGCTAAGGTGATCACTGGTGCAGACTAATTATTGGATTTTTTTCTACATTATTATGTAATGATGCTTATGCTGATCAGTCATCTCATTCTTAATATAGTTCCTCTTTGGAAGGTCTGGTTTGCTTACACTTCCCTGTATTTATCCTTTTCTACTTATATAGATAGAAACAACTCTCTAGATTTTCTAAACAGATGTGTGTGTTATAACGAACTTTTTGTTTCTTTTATCTGTATTTCTTACTTACAATAATCAATTTTAAACAATCATGTATCCTATCAGAGTTAGTCTTCTTTTTTTTTTTTTTTTTTTACTGGGGTTGAACCCAGGGCCTCGCGCCTGCATGCTCTGCAAGTGCTGGACTACTGAGCTGCACCTCAGTCCATTTTTTTACTTTTTTGAGACAGGGTCTCGCTAAATTACGCAGACTGCCTCTGGTCTCAAATTTGCGATCCTCCCGCCTCCGCCTCCCAAGCCGCTGGGATTACAGGCATGCGCCACCACGCCCGGCCCAGAGTTAGTCTTCTTGACATTAGGACTTTTTACTGCATTTCATATTAGGTTTTTGTATAGCTTTTCATAATTCTATATTTTATATTAGCTGTAACTATTATCTGTTTACCCATATATTTAAAATTATTTTGATGTACTACTACATGTGGTAGTACATACCTGTAATCCCAGCAACTCAGGAGGCAGAGGCAGGAGCATCCAGGTTTAAGGCGATAGGCAACCTGCATAACTTAGCAAGATCCTATCTCAAAATAAAAAGTGAAAAATGGTCTGGAATACAGCTCATTGGGAGAGCATTTGCAAAGCAGGCATGAGGTTCTGGGTTCAACACCACTAGTACCTCCTGCAGCCATACCACTATGGCATCAAATCCTGTCCAGATCTCGGAAGCTAAGCAGGGTTGGACATGGTTAGTACTTGGATGGGAGACCACCTGGGAGCACAAGGTGCTATAGGCTTGGGAGAAGGACCTGGCAACCCACTCCCAAAAAACAATCAGCCATTGAAAACCCTATGAAAAGCAGAGAAGCACTAACAATACTGCTTCACCTGTTGTACATAGGGTCACTATGAGTCAGACACCAACTCAATGGCACCTAACAACAACTGTAAACAACAATACTACTGTACACACACACACACACACACACACACACACACACACACACATGAAAATCTACATTTTGTTACCTTTGAAAGGTAAGATTTACCTAAATGGAGTTTTAAATTCCTCTCCTAATGCTGTACATTTCAATGGTAAACACTTTTAAAAGAATCCTAGCTTTCTGCAATTGTGCATTTGTGCTGCCTTTTGACTGCTGTTGTATGCCAGAATAGACAGCAATCTGCCATTTCTCAGATGTAATGTTTAATAATCTGGATCCCCTAGGTCCAAGTTCCCCAAATGGTACTCTTACTTTCAGGAGAATGGCTAAGAGCTACAGTATGTGGTTCAGAAGCCACTTTTTTTCCCTTGGCCACTTATTCCTCAGATGATTTATGGGAGATATGAATACTGAGGGCAATATGAAATTCATATTTGCACTTTTTAGAGTATGTTTTTCTTGCTGCAAGTCTTTACACTGGTTTCTTTTGCCTGGAATATTCTCTAGTTTCTTTCTTACATGGTACATATTCTCTAAGTCTAGCTTAACTTTCCAGTTATTTGCTCAGAGAAGCCTTTTCTGCCCTTCTAATATAAAACTAGCTGCAGGCGTAGCACTGTGGCATCTGACCCCAACACATCTTGGAAGCTAAGCAGAGTCGGGCCTGGTTAGTACTTGGATGGTAGACCGCCTGGGAACACCCCATGCTGTAGGCTTGGGAGAAGGACCCAGCAACCCACTCCCAAAAATCAGTCCACCATTGAAAACCCTATGAATAGCAAAGAAGCACTAACAGTAGTGTTTGGCCTGTTGTACATAGGGTCGCTGTGAGTCGGGCACCGACTCAATGGCACCTAACAACAACAGCAATATAAAACCATTTCTTTTCCCTAGTACCATAGGAAAAATTACATCTTTTTGTTTGCTTACATGTAGCAGCCTGCTGGCCTATTTACTCTTTCCTTTCTTATCTGTAAGCTCCATGAGGGCAGAGATCATATCTATTTTTCATTTTATCCCCAGTATCTGGCCCAGAAATAGCCTGTGGTAAACGTTCAATAGTTATTATTGATTGGCCTACCAATAAAGACAGCTTGTTGCCCCCCAGGTAAATGAAAGTACATCTCAATTCTAGCAATTTAAGATGCTAAAGATGTATGTCTGAGCTATAGTTGGGTTCATGGATAAGTATTGTAAGAGACTATGAGTTTATAAGTCTGCAGCTGTACCACCCTGGCATCCTATCCTGTCAGATCTCAGAAGCTATGCAGAGTTAGGGCGGCTTAGTACTTGGATGGGAGGCCACCTGGGAACACCAGGTGCTGTAGGGTTGGGAGAAGGACCTGGCAACCCACTTCTAGAAACAATCAGCCATTGAAAACTGTATGAATAGAAGAGAAGCACTGATAGTGCTGGGCATGACACAGTGTTGGATAGTGTTTCATCTGTTGTACATAGGGTTGCTCTGAGTCAGACCTGACTTGATGGCACCTAACTATAACAACAACAACATGAATTTATAATGATTTTGACAGCATAGATCTAGTAGACTAGCATTGCATTGTCTACTAGTTTATATTTAGAAATGGTTTCAAGATTGTTTTATAAGTTGACAGATACTGTGTATATTTATACAGTACAATGTGATGTTTTGGTTTATAATACATTATAGAAAGATTCATTCAAGCTAATTAACTTATTTGTTACTCTCCCACCAACTTGTTCTGTTGTTGTTGTGAAAATGTTAAAGATCTATTCTTTCAGCAGTTTTTGTTTTTTCAAGCAGCATCTTGCCATGTAACCCAGGCTGGATTCAAACTCATGATCCTCCTGCCTTAGCCACTCAAGTGCTGGGATTGCAGGCATGTGACACCATGCCTGGCTGCAGTTTTGATATATGCAATGAGTTATTATTAACTATGCAGTCAATAGATGACTAAAATTTATTCCTCCAGCTAATTGAAACTGTGCAAAAGTTTGTAATAAATGCATAATATTATAGCATGATTAAGGATCTCAAGTTCAGGCTGTCTGGGTTTCAGTCCTCACAAACTGCATTATCTTGAGTTAATTATCAAACTGTCATGACCTTTTTTTTTTTTGGCTGTAAATTGAACCTACTTCCTTGCAGGATTTTTCTTCTTTTGGTGTTGGTGATTGAACCCAGGGCGTCAGTCATGCTGGGCTTTATCTGCTTTCTTAACCTTTCTCATGTAGTTTTTCTTAGGATAGACTATTTATTTATTTCAAGTAATGGAAGTTAAACTCAGGGCCTTCATATACTTTGCAAGTGCTCTACCACAGGACTGCACCCCCACCCTTTTTTTTTTTTTTTTTTTTTTGAGACTGTGTCTAAGTTACACAAGCTGCCTCTGGTCTCGAACTTGCAATCCTCCTGCCTCAGCCTTCTGAGTGGCAGGAATTAGAAGCTTGGACCACAATGTCTGGCAGAATGTTGTTATTGTTGTTAGGTGCCATCAAGTCGAGTCCAACTAGCAACCCTATGTACAACAGAAAGAAACTCCCTGATTCTGTGCCAGGCACACTATCTTTTTTATATTTAAGCCAATTGTTTTAGCCTCTGTGTCAATCCATCTACTTGAGGGTCTTCCTTTTTGTCATTGATCCGCCACATTCCCAAACATGATGTCTTTCTCCAGGGATTTGTCCCTCCTGACAACTTGTCCAAAATATATTAGACACAATCTAGCCATTCATGCTTCCAAGGAGCACTCTGGTTGTACTTCTCTAGGACAGATCTGTTGGTTCTTTTGGCAGTCTATTGTGTATTCAGTATTTGTCTCCAGCACCATTATTAAAAGCATCAGTTCTTTTCCTGTCTCCTGTATTCAACATCCAGCTTTCACTACTGTTTGATGTGACTGAAAATACCAAGGCATGAGTCAGGCACACCTTTGTCTTCAGTGTGATATCTTTACTCTTCAGCACTTTAAGGAGGTATTTTGCAACAGCTTTTCCCAGTGCAATGTGCCTTTTGATTTCTTGACTGTTGCTTCCATGGGTGTTGATTGTAGAACCAAGGAAAACAAAATCTTGGGCAACTTTAATCTTTTCTCCGTTTATCATGAAGCTCTGTACTGACCTAGTTGTAAGGATTTTTGTTTTGTTGATGTTGAGGCACAATCCATACTGAAGGCTTTGTTCTTTGATCTCCATTAGTAAATGTTTCAAATCTTTTTCACTTTCAGCAAGCAGAGTTGTGTCATCTGCATAACACGAGTTATTAATGGGTCTTCCTCCAATCCTGATGCTGTCTTCTCCTTCATAAAATCTAGCTTCTCAGATATTTGCTCAGCATAGAGATTGAAGAGGTACAGTGAAAGGATCCAGCCCTGATGCACACCTTTCATGACTTTAAACCAGCACTCTTTCCTTGTTCTGTTTGAACGACTGTCTCCTGGTCCACATACAGATTCCTCATGAATACAATGAAATGCTCTGGTATTCCCATTCTTTGCAATATTATCCATAATTTATTGCCATCTACACAGTCAAATTCCTTTGCATGTTCAATAAAACAGATAGACATCTTTCTGGTTTTCCCTGCCTTTGGCTAATATCCATCTGACATCAGCAATCATGTCCCTGGTTCCACACCCTCTCTTGAATCTGGCTTGGTTTTCTGGCAGTTCACTGTCTTTATTCTCCTGCAGTCACTTTTGAATAATCTTTAGCAAAATTTTACTTGTGTGTGGGATTGATGATGTCAGTTGATAATTTCTACATTTAATTGCGTCCCCATTCTTGGGGACAGGCACAGATACATATCTCTTCCAGTCAGTTGGCCAGGTAGCAATTTTCCAATTCTCTTGGCATAAAGAAGTTTGCACCTCCAGTGGTGCATCTGTTTGTTGAAACATCTCTATTGATATCCATCAATTCCTGGAGCCTTGTGTTTTACCAATTCCTTCAAGGCAGCTTCCACTTCATCCTTAAGTACCATTGGTTCCTAATCAAATGCAACCTCTTGAAATGGTTGGTCTTCCACCATTTCTTTTTGGTATAATGACTGTGTTTTTCTTCCATCTTCTTTTGATGTTTCCTATGTTGTTTAATATCTTCCCTGTAGAATCCTTCACTATTGCCATTCAAGGCTTGAATTTTTTCTTCAATTCAAGTTTGAGAAAAACAGAATGTGTTCCTCTCTTTTGGTTTTCTATCTCCAGCTCTTTGCACATGTCACTATAGTATTTGATTTTGTCTTCTCAAGCTGCCTTTTGAAATCTTCTGTTTAGTTCTTTAATTTTGTCACGTCTACCTTTTGCTTTAGCTGCTCAACGTTCAAGGGCAAATAACAGTCTTCTTTGACATGTAATTTGGTCTTTTTTTCCTTGTCTTTTTAATAACATTTTGCTTTCCTCATGAATGAAATCTTTGATGTCATGGCACAACTCATCTGGTCTTTGATCATTAGTGTTTAACGCATCATACCTGTTCTTGATGTTATCTCTGAACTCAAGTTGGATGTATTCAAGATCATACCCTGGCTCTTGTGCACTTGTTCTAATTTTCTTCAGTTTCAATTTGAACCTGCATATGAGCAGTTGATGGTCTCATCCATAAATAGCATTTGATCTTTTTCTGACATTTGATATAGAGCTTTTCCATCATCTGCACAAATGTAGTCAATTTGTTTCCTCTATGTTCCATCTGGTGACTTCCATGTGTATAGTCACTGTTTATATTGATGAAATAATGTATTTGCAATGAAAAGGTCATTGGTCCTACAAAATTCTGTCATGTGATCTCCAGCCTCGTTTCTGTCACCAAGGCCATATTTTCCAACTACTGAGCCTTCTTTGTTTCTAACTTTGGCATTCCAGTTACCACTAATTATCAGTAAATCTGATTGCATGTTTGATCTATTTCAGATTGCAGAAGCTGATAAAAATCTTCCCTGTCTTCATTTGTAAGCCCAGTAGTGGGTGTGTAAATATGAATAAAAGTCACATTAATTGGTCTTCCTTGTAGGTGTATGGATATTATTCTATCACTGACAGCATTGTACATCAGCACAGATCTTGAGATGTCTTTTTTGATGATAAGTGCAACCTCGTTTCTCTTTAATCTGTCATTGTTGACATAGTAGACCATATGATTATCTGATTCAAAATGGCACATGCCAGTCCATTTTAGCTCACCTATGCCTACAATGTCTATGTTTGTGCACTCCATTTCCCTTTTGACAATTTCTAATTTTCCTTAATTCTTAATCCATGCACTCCATGTTCCAATTATTAATGGGTGTTTATAGTTGTTCCTTCTCATTTTGAGTCGTGCCATATCAGCAAATGGAGGTCCCTGGGGCTTTACTCCATTCTTGTCATTAAGGTAAACCCTACTTTGAGGAGGCAACTCTTTCCCAGTTGTCTTTTGAGTGCCTTCCAGCCTGGGGGACTCATTTTCCAGTAATAAATCTGACAGTGCTTCTCTGCTATTTGTAGAGTTTTCAATGGCTAATTGTTTTGAGAGTGGGTTAGTACTGTGTTTTTTCCCAGTCTGTCTTAGCCTGGAAGCTCAGGTGTAATCTGTCCGCCATGGGTGGCCCTGCTGATATCTGTAATACTGGTGGCATAGCTTTCAGCGTCATAGCAACATATAAGCTCCTACAGTACAGCAAACTGACAGACACATGGGGGCCCAGCAGGATAGATATTCTTAAATTACCTGCTCTGCTCCCAAAGTGGAATTCAGTTTGGTAGAGCAGAACAGAAAGAAACAGTTCCAAATTTTTATAATTTGTACCATATTCTGAGTTCCCAGTTACTTTGGTGGTGGTGGTGGTATTAGGTGCTCTCTAGCTGGGTCTGACTCATAGTGACCCTATGTACAACAGAATGAAACACTACTCAACACTGTGCCATGCCTGGCACTATATCTGTCAGTGGTTCTCTTCTGTTCATAGGGTTTTCAATGACTGATTGTTTTGTGAGTAGCCTGCCGGGTCCTTCTCCCTGGCCAACAGCCCCAGTATTCCCAGGCTTTCTCCCATCCAGGTACTAATCAGGCCTGACCCTGCTTAGTTTCTGAGATCCTAAAAGATAGGACACCAGGGTGGTATGGCTGTAGACATTTATTGTGGTAGCTGCAAAGAATTAATATAAGGAAGATGGTCTGAGAGGGAGAGCAGTATGACTAATGTACAACATAGCTGAAAAATTTGGTGGCTGGAAATTATTTCTCCCAGGATTTAGTGATTCAAGGTCCTTGTAAACCTAAGGACTTGGATAGGGTAAACACTCCAAATTAGATCCAAAAATAACATCTATTTCTTTTTTAAAAGACTGGCTCATAATCAGACCTTTGCAGAGTTTGTTATCTTCTCAAATTTTCATATAATGGATGGATTGATATATGTCAAAGTTGCTGTATGACATTTGGAGTCCTCTGCAAAATTTAGCTTTGAATTGACCATATTTTTTCTTCTTTGGATTTCACTAGCTTTGGTTATGTGGGGAGCATGGAACTTTTTCCCTATTTAGATTCAAACACTGCATGTGATGAGATGACCAGATACCATCTGATTGATAGTCTTAAATATTTTCAGTCACCTCAGCTAAACATATTATGCAATTGAATAATATGTTTGTTAAAGATATATAGGCAAGTACAGCCAACAGTGAAGCATGTTTAGTTGCATAGTAGCCATTGTGTATGAATAAGAAGTAGACAGCTGCGCATGGTAGCACATACCTGTAATCCCAGCATTCAGGAGGCTGAAGCAAGAAAATCTTAAGTTTGAGTCTATTTTAGGCTACACAGCAAGTCCATGAGGAGAAGGTGGGAGAAGCAGACAGTTTATCTTTATAGTTAATATTTTTCTAGAGCTAATTTTCAGTTTCTCTTTTGTAAGGTTTTAATGCATTGCTTTGATTATTGTGAGGTTGTTTTTTTTTTTGTTGTTGTTGTTTTTCCTGTTTAAATAAAAATGGAAACTTGGGGTTTGAACCCAGGACCTCACACTTACTTTGCATGTGCTTTACCACTGGGCTGCACCCCTGGGTCATTTTATATTTTTTATTGAGGCAGGGTCTTCCTAAATTATGCAGGCTGCCCCTGGCCTCACACCTGCAACCCTCCTGCCTCTGCTTCCCCAGTTGCTGTAATTACAGACGTGCGCCTCAAATTTGTGATCCTCCTCACTCCTCCTCCTGAGTTACTGGGATTACCAGTGTGAGCCATCATGCCTGGCCTATATTTTGCTTTTTTTTTTTTAAGCTTAAACATTTTATTTAATATTTTGTTGTTGTTGTTAGGTGCCGTCGAGTTGGTATCCGACTCATAGCGACCCTCATAGGGTTTTCAATGGCAAACTGTTTTGGGATTGCCTTAGGAGTGGATTGCATGGTCCTTCTCCCAGTTTTGCAGTGCTGGGAATTGAACTCGGGACCTCAGAGACTGCAGCGCCGTGCTCTACCAACTGAGCTAAATCCCAGCCCATTTAATATTTTAGTTAATAACAATTATAAATTCTCTATAAATATTAACTAATTTAGTGTTTATAATAAACCTGTGAGGTAGACACTGTTGTCCTCATTTTATAGTTGGAAGAATAGAGAGATTAATTTATTTACTCAGACATAAGCTGCTAAGTGACTAAACTGGCTTCAGAAGCTGTACCCTTAATCATGCTATGCTGCCTCTATATAAACATGCCTTTGTAAGATATAGACACTGTGTAGATGTTAGTAGCACATATTACTAAGTGTCCAACATTGTACTAGATGTTATTGGAAATATAAAACAATCATAAGCCAGTCACAGTGGTGCATGCTTATAATCCCAATAACTCAGGAATCAGAGGCAGAAGGATCTTGAGTTCCAGGCCACAGGCAGCCTGCATAACTTAGCAAGACCTTGTCTCAAAAAATAAAAAATAAAAATAGGGGCTGGGGGTGCCTCTTGGTGGTGGAGCACTTGCCTAGCATGTGTGAGGCCCTTGGGTTCAACTGCCTCAGTATGCAAAATTAATTAACTAAGTAATTTTAAAAATAAAAAAATTATAAACCTGTCTTTGAGGAGTTTCTAATTCGACTGAGGGAAAGAAATATGCAATAATATGGCAACCTGTATGATCATTGTCTACTTGAAAACTCTATACCTACTAAAATATGCACTATTTAAATAACCCATGCAAAGCATACAATGTATTGACTGCATAGTAGACATAATGTTGATTGACTATAGATGACCTTAAATATTATTCCTACTTTCACAATGAACAGACCTCAGTTATTATGATCTAGGTTATTACTTTTTTTTCCCCCCTAAGTACTTGGGGGTAGAAGCTAGGGCCTCACACACACTTTGCAAGTGCTCTACCACTGGGCTGCACCCCCAGCCAATTTTTTATTTATTTATTTATTTTATTTTTTAAGTCAGGGTGTCAGTAAATTATGCAGGCTGCCTCTGGCCTTGAATTCTCAATCATCCTGCCTTCGCCTCCTCAGTCCCTGGGATTACAGGTTTGCACCACTGCACCCAGCTTCACTGTATTTTCTTTGTTATGTAGTAGGTTTTTAAGTCATCTACTTACTGACTAAATAGTATCTAGAATGCCCTTTTTTCCCCCCAGTGGTAGAGATCAAATCCAGGGCCTCAAACATGGTAGAGAAGTACTCTATCACTGACTTACCCCTCACCCTCCTTGACTTCTTATTTTTAATTTTAATTTAATTTAATTTTATTTATTTTGAGATAGAGTTTCTCTGTATAGCCCAGGTAGGCCTCAACTTGCAGTCTTCCTGCCTTGGTGCTAGGATTACAGACATATGCTACCACACCAGGTGCTTAACATTTTATTTATGAAATAATTTCATATGTATAGAATGTTTACAAGAAAAGCACAACAAACTCATATATCCTTTACCCAGATTCCCCAAATGTTAACATTTGCTCCATCATTCTCTTTCTCTTTATATTTGGTATATATGATATGCATAGGTAATATATGTAAAAAAAATACACACACACACACACGCACACGGAAATAAGTTGGGACTGATTTCCCTTTGCCTTTAAATACATTTATATGTTGTTATTATCCCCTCTCCCTCCAGAAAAAGGACAGTCTGTAAAAGCAGGAAATTAAATTGGTACAGTTCTTTAATCTACATACATAATCTACATAGGATATAAACCTAATTATATCCTTTAGAGCAGTACAAAAACAATTATTTGTGTTTTAAACATTGTGGTATGTGCCTCATAACATTCATTGTGACTCTTCTTCCATGTCAATCCTGTATTGGTTCTAAGAACAATGTGAGCAGGTACCCTGTCCTCTGACTTAGTCATGCAAGTGGGGCAAATCGCTTTATTTGACTTTCTTTCTTTTGTATGATTCAGTGGAACAGCGTGACTTCATTGGAGTGGACAGCACAGGAAAGAGGCTACTCTTTATGGCTAATGAAGCCGACTTGGATGAAGAACTGGTCATTAAGGGATCCATCCTGCAGAAGTAAGCTCTAGGGATTGTCTTCTTGGCAGTTCTTTTTGTCTTAAAACAAAATAAAACCACCCACTATGGGAAAGAGGGAATGAAGACTAGATTATAGTGTGTGAAATTGACAAAAGTATGTGAATATTTTTCCCATGAGACAGGATGAAGTCTTTTTTTCACTTCATGAACTTGTCTTTCCCTGTCTTTTATTGCCAAGGTAGAATTGTAATAAAAAGCGCATAACATAAAATTTACCATCTTAGCCACTTTTAAGTGAACAGTTCAGTAGTGGTAAATACATTCACAGTATCGGGAAGCAGATCTCCAGAACTTTTTCATCTTGGAAATATGAAACTTTATCTCACTAAACAGCAACTCTCTATTCCCTACTCCAAATAAGCCCCTGGAAACCACAGTTACACTTTCTACTTTCTGTTTACATTAATTTAGCTACTTTAGATATGTTATGTAAGTAGAATCATATAATTATTTGTCTTTTTGTGATTGACTTATTTCACTTAGTAAAATGTCTTCAAAGTTCATCATACTGTACCATTTGACAAAAATTCCTTCCTTTTTTTCTCAGTGAAATTTATTATCTAAGAAATACATTTTAAGAGCCATTCTTTCTAGCACATTTAAATATTGCATTAAATTCACAAAGCACCAAAACTTGGGTGGCTGAGTCAGGAAGATTTGTGAGTTCAATGCCAGCCTTGGCAACATAGTGAGCTCTAGGCCAGCCTGGGCTACATAGTGAGACCCTGCCTCAAAAACAAAAAAGCAAAACAAAATTTACAAAGCATACAGAACTCCATAATCACATCACATCCTAGCACCTTAAAAATGTTTAGTCTGCTTCTGTATAGACTAGGTTTGCCCAGCTTCTTATTTTATCTTCATTTTTGTCTGGTTTTTTTTTTTTTTCTTTTTTCTTTAAGGGTGCTGGCACATAGGATAGCTGTCTACTTTTGTTGGGTAAAAACTAATTGAATGGTAAAACAGAGTTGGTTTCAATAACCAAAATCCCTTGATAAGACATACCATCTTTATTATGATCCTACATTTTGAATATAAACTCTGAATCTGTCACTTTTACACCTTTCACATCCCCCATCAGTGTGATATCTGAGGAACTGGTGAGTTATCTAGATCCCAAAGAGTGCAGACTTTCAAAGGAATCTTCCCTCTCATGGCTATATAGAGGAGCAGGAACTTCTCTTGGGTCGGGGTATCAGATATCATTATAGTTACCATCCCAGCCACTTTCAGGCAGCTAGAGTCTTAAGTGCCTTAGTCAGAGTTTATTATAAAAGATTTTCAAATGCTTTCCAATTAAGATAGGGACCATTTTTGTAGGAGTTACTTTGCACTTTTCTTCCCCAGACAGTATAAGGTTATCAAAACATTTTTTATTCTCCTATCAGTCTCTCCTTGCAGTTTCAGAGATTTCAGTCCATCTTGGTGGGGAGAGCATGGCAGAGCAGAGGGGTTCACATCATGACAACCAGGAAAGAGAGAAAGAAAGCCTGTGCTGCTTCCTCTACTCAGCATTAATATTGTATGTATTTATCACATTTTGTTCATCTGTTCATCTGCTAGTGGACATTTGGGTTACTTCTACCTCTTGGCTATTGTGTATAGTGCTGCTATGAACATAGGTATTCAGATATTTCTTCAAGACCTTGCTTTCAATTCTTTTGGACGTATACGCAGAGGTGGGATTGCTGAATTATATGGTAGTCCTATTTTTTGGTTAGGGCTGGGATTTAGCTCAGTGGGTAGAGCACTGCGCTGCAGTCTCTGAGGCCCCAAGTTCAATTCCCAGCATGGCAAAAATGGGAGGAGGACCTGGCAATCCACTCCCAAGGAAATCCCGAAGCACTCAGCCATTGAAAACCCTATGAGGGTCGCTATGAGTCGGACACCGACTCGATGGCACCTAACAACAACAACAACAATTTTTTGGTTTTCAAAGGAATCTCTATACTGATTTCCATAGCAGTTGAGCTATTTTACATCTCACCAACAATGCATATAAGGGTTCCAGTTTTTCCACAGCCTTGCCAATACTTGCAGTTTTCTATTTTTTTCATTAAAAACCATTTGAATAGATGTATAGTACCTTCTCATTCTGAATTTACCTTTAATACTGAATTTCCCTTTAATACAAGGCTACACGTAGGCAACCTAGTCACATTTTCTTCCATTACTATTTAATTTCTTATTCAGCATGGATTTTTTCATCAAAAGCTACCATACTCAGAGAACTTTTTGCCTGATGTCATACATAAGAATGATCAGTGAATATTTGAAGCCTAGGTAAGATGAATATGAGAGGAGTAAATTGGGGAAAGAGATACCCTACTTTCTGTCTCTGCTATCCAGTACAACAGAGATTGTTGTTGTTGGGTACCATCAAATTAGGTCCGACTCATAGTGACCCTATGTACAATAGAACAAAACATTCCTGACACTGTGCCATGCTTGGCACTATGTCAGTGCTTCTCTGCTTTTCATAGGGTTTTTGATGGCTAATTATTTCAGGAGTGGGCTGCCAAGTCCTTTTCCCATTTTTGCAGTGCTGGGGATTGAACCCAGGCCTTGGATCATGCAGAACAAGCACTCTACCAACTGAGCTAAACTCCAGCCCCACAACAAATAAAAAAGACCTTTTCAGAGTATATAGTTTAATGAAAATCAAGCTAAACTCTGACTTCAATTAGGCCCAGTTACCTCTATGGATTAGAGTTGTATATTAGCATCTTTATTGTCTCATCTGTACAATGGGACTAATAATGACAGAGATATTGTCAGGAAATACATGAGATAATGCATATAAAACAATTAGAATTGTGCCTATTACATAGTAACACATGTTGTTGTTGTTGTTAGGTGCCGCTTAGTTGGTGTCTGAATCGTTGCGACCCTACATGCAGCAGGCGAAACAGTACTGTTAGTGTTTCTCTGCTATTCATAGGGTTTTCAATGGCTGGCCGATTTTGGGGAGAGGGTTGCCAGGTCTTTCTCCAAGCCTACAGCACCTGATGTCCCCAGGCGGTCTTCCATAGAGTACTAACCAGGCCCGACCCTGCTTAGCTTCCAAGATCTGACAAGATTGGACACCATACAGTGGTATGGCTGCAGGCTAGTAACACATAGTAAGTGACAAGAAATAAAACACATTATTATGATTTCTAAATGAATAAACAACTACTGAAGAACACATGCAAAATATCACTTCAAGATTAAAATGACTATTTCAAACTGTATCATAGAACTTCCTACCACTAGTTTATAATGAGAAAAATAAAAATTGGAAATTTCAACATCAACAAGTGAAGTAGGACAATTAAATTTAAAAAGATTAAAAACTTGTATTTAAGGAAAGAAACAAGCATCGGTGAAGAACAGAGGGGGAATAGAAGATTTTTATTTTGAGTCAGGGTCTCACTAAGTTGCTCAGGTTGCCTCTGGCCTCAAACTTGTGATCCTCCTGACTCCTCCCATTTCTACCCTATGACCATTCCCCAGAAGCCTTATTAATATGGTAATGAAATCCTGAAAATTCTTACTAAACCCCCAAATATGAAAAGAAGTAAACTGAGTACATATTTTTGCCTTTATCTTCTTCTGACTGAGAAGCAGTGGAACCAGCTACTGAGGAATGAATGATGAAGCAGGGAAAATGGGCAGTGAAGCTGACACTTTTTTTTTTTTACAGTCCTAAGCTGTACCCACAGCCCATTTTTCATTTTGTATTTTGAGACAGGGTCTCACTAAGTTATGCAGGCTACCTCTAACCTCAACCTTGCAGTCCTGCTGCTTTCACCTCTCAGATCACTGGGATTGAAGGGATGCGCCATGATGCCCAGCTTTGAAGCTGACACTTTAACAAAACAAAATATCTAAGCCTAAACAATGAATAGATGAATACAGTGCTGGAGAATATACCTCAATAGAGGTGGAATGTGCCGTAAACTGAGAATGAAGAATCTCAGGAAAGAGAAATTTTCTAGCAAAGACTCTACAGTATCTTAGCTGGATTCCTTATTACCCTCCTACTCATGTCATTCCCTGAAGCCACAGAAAAATATATAGAATACAAGATAACTAGCACTCACGTGGCAGTTTTTCTCACATATAGGAGAATGAGAGATAAGAATTTGTTTATATTATATCAAAGCAAATAAAACATCTGGCCAGAGCCATGATCAAGCATGAATAAAATCAAAAGAGTTAGCATGTCAGCTGTACAAACATGCACAGCAAGGAAAACGAAAACAAGAAAAATGCCTTGTAAAAGACAAAGAACCTGAATAAAACATAATTTAAGAAATAAATTTCCAGCCAGGTGCAGTGGCTCACAGCTGTAATCCCAGCAACTCAGGAGGTGGAGGCAGGAGAATCACAAGTTCGAGACCAGAGGCAGTCTGCATGATTTAATGAGACCCTGTCTCAAAAAGTAAAAAAATGAGCTGGGGGTACAGCTCAGTGGTACAGTACATGCAAAACATGCGAGGCCCTGGGTTCAACCCCCGCAGTACCACCAAAAAAAGAAAAAAGAAAGAAAGAAATTTCCTTATAACTATACAACTATAAAACAACTTATTAAAACATGAATTTAATAAATAAAAAATAAATTTCAGTGTGGGGTGATAAAATAACAAAATGTGATAATAGAAACTGACCATGTGACCCAAATATGTATTCAAAGACATAAGGACTTCTTGGTAAAGTAATTTCATTTAAAGACTTTAATATAAAGATATAAGAACTACGTAAATAAGATGATTCCTGAAACCTCACTTAAATAACAATAAAAGGATTTTAGAAAGTTATAAATCCAGAAGACTAAAGGCAAGGTGGGGCACACCTGTAATCCCAACACTTGGGAAGCAGAGGCAGGAGGATCACCACAAGTTTCAGGCCAGCCTGGTCTACATAGCAAGTGCCAAGCCAACAGAGACTACATAGTAAGACTCCTTCTCTCTCTCTCTCTCTCTCTCTCTCTCTCTCTCTTTTTTTTTTTTTTTTTTGTACTGGGGGTTGAACCCAGGGCCGTGCACTTGCATGCTTTGCAAGTGCTGGACCACTGAGCTGCACCCTCAGCCCATTTTTTTCTTTTTTTGAGACAAAGTCTTGCTAACTTCCGCAGACTGCCTCTGGTCTCGAACTTGCTATCCTCCTGCCTCCACCTCCCAAGCCGCTGGGATTACAGGCGTGTGCCACCGCACCCAGCTTTTTAACCCCTTTTCTCTTAAAAAGAGAGAGAGAGAAAAGGAAAAAAAAACTGAGACAACAATAACAAAAATTTGGATGCAGGAAAGCAGGACAATTTAGCCTATCTGTGATTCAGGGAGTTTAGCTGAATCCTAAGCCAACAATAGAGAAAACAAATTCAAACCAATATGCACTATAAGAGTTCTTAAAACAGTCAAGATGCAGCAGCACCAAGTACATCTAGAAGTGAGGGTAAAAACAGGATTGCTTCAGCGTTTGTCCCAAAGTAGTTATATCCTTACATTTCCTCCCTCAAACCTCACATCTTTAGCAAGAGACTGGAGACTTACTCTCTACACAGGGAAGAACACAGTATCTCTGGATTGGGAAATAAATGGAATAGATGAGGTTGGATGTACCAGGTAAAAAATGAGGGGTAAGCAAATATATTGGGAGAAGGACCTGGCAATCCCCTCCCAAAGCAATCCGGAAACGGTCAGCCATTGAAAACCCTATGACGGTCGCTATGCGTCAGATACCGACTTGACGGCACCTAACAACAACAACAACAAGCAAATATATATCCCCCACAAGTCTGTCAGTTTGCTGCACTGTGGGGGCTTGCGTGTTGCGATGCAGCTGAGAGCTCTGCCACTGTAACCTCGGACATGAGCAAGGTTACCCATGGTGGACAGGTTTTCAGGTAAGCTTCCAGACTAAGACAGACTAGGGAGTAGGCACCGGCAAACCACTCCCGAAACAATTAGCCATTGAAAACCCTATGGATAGCAAAGAAACACTGTAGATATAGTGCCGGAAAATGAGGCCGCCAGGTTGGAAGGCACTCAAAAGACTACTGGGGAAGAGTTGCCTCCTCCAAGTAGAGTCTACCGTGATGATGGAAATGGAGTAAAACCTCAGGGTGCTCAACTGGCTGATGTGGCATGACTCAAAATGAGGAGAAACAACTGTAAACATCCTTAATAAGTGGAACATGGAATGTACGTAGTATGAATCTAGGCAAATTAGAAATTGTTAAAAGGGAAATGTAGCGCATAAACATTGACATTCTAGGCATCAGTGAGCTAAAATGGACCGGCATAGGCCATTTTGAGTCAGACAATCATGTGGTCTACTATGCTGGGAATGATAAACTAAAGAGAAATGGGGTTGCATTCATCATCAAAAAAGACATTTCAAGATCTGTCATGAAATACAATGTTGTCAGTGACAGAATAATACCCATATGCCTACAAGGACGGCTAATTAATATGACTATTATTCAAATTTATGCACCCACCAGGAAGGCCACAAATGAAGAAAGGGAAGGCTTCTGTCGGCTTCTGCAATCTGAAATAGATCAAACATGCAATCAAGACGTACTGGTAATCACTGGTGACTGGAATGCAAAGCTTGGAAACAAACAAGAAGGCTCTGTAGTTGGAAAATATGGTCTTGGTGACAGAAATGAAGCTGGAAATCGCATGATAGAATTTTGTCAGACCAATGACCTTTTCATTGCAAATACATTTTTTCAACAACATAAACGGAGACTGTACACATGGACTTCACCAGATGGAACATACAGGAATCAAATTGACTACATATGTGGAAAGAGATGATGGAGAAGCTTTATACAGAATGTCAAAGCAAGACCAAGTGCTGACTGTGGATCAGACCATCAACTTCTCATATACAAGTTCAAACTGAAGCTGAAGAAAATTAGAACAAGTATACAAGAGCCATGGTATGACCTTGAGTATATATCCCACCTGAGTTCAGAGACCACCTCAAAAAGAGGTTTAACGCATTAGACACAAATGATAGGAGACCAGAAGAGTTGTGGCATGACATAAAAGATATCATTCAAGAAGGAAGCAAAAAATTCTTAAAAAGACAAGAAAAAAAGAAAAGACCAAGTTACATGTCAAAAGAGACAGTAGAACTTGCCCTTGAAAGTCGAGCAGCTAAAGTAAAAGGAAGACATGATGAAGTTAGGGAACTAAACAGAAGATTTCAGAAGGCAGCTCGAGAAGACAAAAACAAATATTATAATGACATGTGCAAGGAGCTGGAGGCAGAAAACCAAAAGGGAAGAACATGCTCTGTGTTTCTCAAGCTTAAGGAGGTGAAGAAAAATTCCAGCCTCGAGTGGCAGTA
>VMDO01001792.1:0-53357 GCA_007922755.1 Pedetes capensis
GGAGGAGGAGGCGGCAGCGGTGGCCTGAGTCACTGGATCACTTCTTAGCCAATCATCAGCAAAGCACACAGGATGACATGACTGCTCAGTAGTAAGGACTGGACACAGGGAATCAACCACAGTGACCCTGGCAGGTGGACTGGGTATCAGGGAATCAACCACAATAACCATCACACCCCAAAGATACCTGTCTTCCCAGAGCTTATGTTCTAAAAATGTCCGATGCATTTAAACATTGAAGTCAGACATACAACCAAAAACACCACATGATACAATCCTGAAACCACATGTCGACCTTCCAACTGCATGGGTTAAGTGCACTTTGTTGGCCTGGGAAGGTCACAGTGCAACATGTTAGCTAGTCAGTAGCAGATGTTGTTTCCCCCAGCAAAGGACACATGTAAAGAAAGGCATTTTAATAGAAGCAGACATGCAGATTTCAATCATTTGCATTTAACACATTGTCATTGGGTAGTGTTTGACTTGTTTGATTTTGAAAGCTTAATAGTCCAGAAGGTGAAACATCTGGAGAGGGTTCAGGAAGAAGACGAAGGAGGCTGAGCAGAGGAGTGTCAGGAATCACAGCAGGAAAACAACTCACACAGGTAAGAGTCCAAAGTCCTGCCCTTGGCTGTGAGATCCTACAAATCGGACCCAATACCCTTGCTGACCTCTATAACTGCTCCCCCTCTCACTCTACTCCACCACCCCATTCCAGAAGGCTCTTTCCCCAGGTACTCTTATGGCTGTCTGTGGCATTCCTTGTAGGACTCTGCTCAGATGTTACCTTCTCATGAGGCCATCCTTGACCACCCTGAACATATGCCATGTTCCCTTCCACAAATTTCCTCTATCTTCATTGTCCTGCTTTATTCATCTCCATAACACTTATTACTATTGGGTAGTTTGCTCTTATTGTCGTTATTGTTTGTTGTTGTTATTGTTTGGGGAGGTTGTTTTGTTGTTTTGTTTAGTTTTGTTTTGTCTTCATTAGAGGAGTGGTCTTCAACATTGGAGGGGTATTTTGTTGTTGTTGTTTTGCTTAGTTTTGTCTTCTTATCACTAGAGGAGTGGTCTTCAACATTTGTGGTACCAGGGACTGGTTTTGTAGAAGATAATTTTTCCGGGGACCTGGGGCATGGGGTATTCAGGGTATGAATCAATGGGGAGCAGCTATAAATACAGATGAAGCTCCATTGGTTTGCCCACAGATCACCCCCTGCTATGCGACCCAGTTCCTAACAGGCCAAGGACCAGTACCTATCTAAGGCCCATGGGTTGGGAACCCCTTGCTGGAGAATGTAATTCCTACAGGACAGGAAACTCCAGGATGCAACAAGTTCCTGACACAAAATAGGCACTCAATAGGTATTTGCTGAATGGATGAACAGGGATAAGATGAAACCATAATAGAAAAACTAAATATTTACTCAAGACTTTTATAATAGTATACTCAGAACTAACAGCAGGGAAATTGACATGCAGAAACAAAGAAGTATTTGATTTTATTATTTTTATGACGTACAATTGTTTATGACAAATTAACAAATATGTTACACAAATTGACTATATACTTACATTTAGGGGTTTCTCTTTTTTATGATTTTAATGAAAATACTTCAATTACATCTTTTTTTATTCTTTTCTAAACAAAACTAAAATAAAAAATGATAATCTTCACATTTAATTTCTGCATATAAGTGAAAACATGCAGATTCCCTTTTGGGGGGCTGACACAAAGAAGTATTTTCATAGAGCAGTATAGTTCCCTGAAGTCAAAAGTAAAAATAAGCCATGAGTAGTGGTGGGTGCCTGTAGTCGCAGCTATTCAGGAGGCTGAGACAGGAGGATCACTGGAGCCCAGGAGTTCAAGAGCAGCCTGGGCAATATAGCAGGACCCTTTCTCTTAAAATTACCAAAAAATAAAAATAAGAAAAAGAAAGGAAGGAAGGAAGGAAGAAAGAGAGAGAGAGAGAGAGAGAGAGAAAGAAAGGGAGAAAGGAAGGAAGAGAAAGAAAGTGGAAGGACAATAAAACTTATTATACTACCACAGAATATATTCATACTCACTAGTCTAGCTGATAAAGGGAATCTGTAAAAATATAAAATAGTTTACACTATAGTATTAAAATATTAGATTAATGTTCTCAGAGGTAAGCCACAAAGTATCAAATCAAATTATTTTACTAAAATTAACATTTGATGCCCTACATGGGAAAACTAAGGAACTATAACCCATATATGCATATGAGTGCTAGTACAGATTAGTCAAAAGATTCCATAAACTTTGTAATTTGATGAAAGTATAACCAAAAGTGATGCAATAGTTGCACAATGGAAAAAGCAAATGCCCTACTACTCTGTACCCTACCAACATTTATTAATAAAGGGGAAAAAAATATTTGATGCCCAAGAATCATACAGTATAGATCACCTTTTTCTCTTTCTCTTCCTCATACACTCCTTTCCTTTCCTTTCTTCTCCTTTTCTTTTCTTTTCAAGAGAAACCAGTATGGCAAAGGCATTAGAACCACAGCGAGCACGTTCCTAGTACTCTTTAGAACCACAAGGCCCAACATTGTCTTTAAATGCATTTTCAGTTCAGCATCTCACAGGACTTCAAACCCATGAAAAATTGAGTTCAGGTTTGGCTGTGCATCCAACAGATTAAAACTTAGAGGGCTTGGATTTGGTTCAGGTTCAGGTTTAAATCCTGTGTGTTGACAGCAGGGCTTCAAACCAAACCAAACCCTGAACCCATTCTGGCTCAAGCATTTTTCAGCATTTTTCTGAACCCAAACCTGAACTTGAACCCAAAACCAGTGAAAAATGAGATTTGGGTTCAGTTTTTAATCTTTTGGGGGGTATCACTATTTAAAAACTCTTTGTCTATCTATACATAGGATTAAAATTTTAAATCCAAACCAGAACCAAACTGCAAGCCTCTAAATTTTGACCCAAACCTGAACTCCAGTTTTCACAGGCTGAAAGCCCTGGGGTCGCGGGCATCCTGCAGGAATGTCTTGTCCTTTTGGTCCAAACAAAAAAGCAAATCCATTCACGTCAGTTTAATGACTCGGTCTACACAGATTGTACTGAGAACTCACACTAGTTTCTTTCCTGGGTCAGTTTCTTTCCTGGGTCAGACCCAGCAGTGCCGTTGCTCCAAGTACCATGTGTGACTGCCCCCACTGGCTGCCAGGTCGCCAAGCCCTGGGATTTCTCCAGCCACAAAAGATGCTCCAGAAGCCATCTGCCCTGCCCGAAACACTTCCCAATTACAGACTCCAGAGAGCTATTTAGGTGCTCTCTGCCACATGTGATTGCAGGGGCAACGTGCAGGTGACTCATAATAAAGACTCTGGAATTAAAGGTCACAGAAGCACCTACAATCCCAGATCAGGAACAGCAGTAATTTCCTCGGCATTTGCACTTCTCCACTCCCTTCCTCTGCCAAGCTCAGGAAATGCAAAGGTTTTAACCACCAAGACCCAGGGTCCAATGGCACAACTCTTAGAATTTGCAGAGTATGACAGAGATTTTCAGATTAGGGCTAGTTAACAATAGGCCTTTATTCCAAGACTCCTATATGAAATTTAAGAATTTACCAGGTCCCAAGCAAATGAATATTTCATTCTCATTTCATAGGATAATAAAAAGTCCTTTTCATTGGAAGGGTTTAAATGTAACCCAAGAACTCCACTTCTGATTCTATCACCAGGACACAAGCAGAGTCCTATTGAAATGTTCATTCCTTCGGGTACCCCAGCAACAGATGCAACAAACTTCTCCTGGCAGGGGTGGTAGGGCTCAATCACAAGCTATCAATAGTACAGAAAACAGAACCAAAGCTGGCATAGAATGCTACGGAAATGGAGGGAAATTCTTCATGTATTTATTTTAAAGCTACATGAATGAAGCTTTCATAGGCAAACAATTCAATCCCAAAAGCAAGAAGAAAAGGCTGCCCTTGGATATAAAGTTTCTACCTATACCCATATACTTCAGACTAGGGACAGCCTAGGTTATTCCAAAACCATTGTCATTTTTCCTAAATGACACAGTAAAAATACTTTTGAGATAATTCAATTGAAAGGGCTCCATTTTATACATCTCTTAAAATGAAAACGTCTGAGCCAGATGATAAAAATACACTTGGATAAAAGGAAAGTTTAATTTTTTCTTTTGGTATCAGTACCTATATGTCATTCCAATTTTACAGTTCTTTATTCCTGTATACAATGCTAGCTGATTAAAAAGAGGAATCTCTTTTTATAGGTCAAAGAAGTCAAGATGAAAGCATTTCTCCTTCTGTTACATGACTTTTGGTATTTGTTACAAAGTATTAAGGCTCCAGATGAAACTATGGTGCCCTATTCTATGGGAGAAGCTCTCATTTTCTTTTATTTCCAGCAGGGCTTTCAGCCCCTCAGCCTCCACCATGAGACTAATAGCAATGAAACGTCTCTTGGTATAACTGGCCTGATGCACGCCGGCTGTGTTTAAAGACTGCCTTTCAGGACCCTACAGCAAAGGAACAGTCTATCAAAGGGCACGCCAAGCCCAGGTGCAACAATCCCACAGCTCTACTAATGCACATTTCATTGCCCCTGGGAAAGACATCCAAGGAGAGCGGAGTGGGATCATCATTAACTCCCAGCAGCAGCCACATTCTCTTCCTCTACAAAGGGGAGTAAAGAAACGGCACCTTCTTCCTGACCACATCCCTCTGGAGCAGGGAGACAAGTGAGCCCTGAAGGAGAGAAGCCAGGGAAGCTGGGCAGCCAGCGAGGAGTTGGTCGCCCTATCCAGCAACACTTAATATCTTTGTTATGAACGTACTATGAAGTCACCTCCAATTTGCCTTTAGCAAATTCAATTTAATATGTGCTTGGCCAAGAAAAAAGGAAAGAAACTCCAACATTTTGAATACTGTAGACAGGGTAGCCCTCCATTTCACTGGATAAGCATATGGCACTGGATAAGAGGTAGGGAGACTATCCCTTCAATCAGGTTGAGTTCCCACATGCCCCTCATAGCACGAACAATGCACTGGGTCAGGTATGATTACAAGACTTAAAAATACATGTTTGTCCTATAGCATGACCACAGATGAAAAGTGGCCACTGTATCTGAGGCTCAAATAAGCAAATAACATCACTTGCTGTTCTTCACACGTAACAACCTTGTGTTCCCTCAGGACATTTGCACATGCTATTTCTTTTCTCTGTGATGGTTCTCCCTATATTTTATTTGGCTCATTTCCTCCTTTTAGTCCTATCTACATTAAAGTCACCTTCTCAACCTGCTTTATTTTTTCCATACCACTCAATGGTATTTAACACACAATATTTTGATTATTTCTCTTATTTGTTATCTCTCCTATTAGAAGCCATATGAGGGTAAAAATGTTTTGAGTGCTTTTTCACTATTCTATCACCATCCCCAGAAAAACCCATGCTCAATATCTATTGCTAAAACAGTAATCCACTCTAATGCTGGAAGGAAAATGCATGTTAATCTTCTTCCAAAGTGGCACATGGTTCTCAGACACAATACAGGACATTCTCAAAAGAATTTCAGGACTACTTTTAGATAAAAAAAATTTTTTTTTGGAATACCCTTAGATTTAAGAAGAATTACAAAGAGAGTTCTAATATGCCCTTTGTCCAGCTTCACCTAATATTAACATCTAAACCATGGTACATTTATCAAAACTAAGAAATTGGCTATTACTGAAGAGAAGGTCTGTGGAGCTGAGCAGTCAAGATGTGTGACATTACTGAGGACCAGGCCACAGAGTTCAAAGAAGGCTTCCAGCTGTTTGGTCAAGCAGGTGATGTCAGACAGCCATTGTCTTGAAATAATGAGGGCTTCCTGAGCAGAATGGTCACAGAACATTTCCTATTTGGTCTCTATTGGATAATGTCAGTGTTCACCAAATGAACTTACTGTCCATTCTGCTCTCCCCACCCCCCAAAATAATGAAATTAACATCAATACAGTACGATCAGCTAATGGCAAAGCTGACTGGGATTGCCAGCTTTTCCAGCAATGTTCATATTGGATTCAGTCATCTTGACCTCTTGGTCTCCTCTGCTCTGCGACAGCTTCGCAGTTTTTCTTTGTTTCTAATGATGCTGACACTCTTGAAGAGTAGTTGCTCAGGTATTTTCTAGGCTGTCCCTCAATTTGAACTTGTCTGAAGCTTTCCCATGACTCCCATCCGGGGTATGGATTTGGGGGAATAACAAAGAGGTGAAGCATCTTCAGGGTGCAGATGACAGCAACATGACTTATTATGGGTGAAGTTAACCTTGAATACTTGGTAGAGGTGGTGTCTGCCAGGTCTCTCCACCACAAAGCTACCCTTTCTCTATTCTCATGATCTATTGGTTAAAAGTGAGTCACAGCCAGGCACAGTGATGCACACCTGTAATCCCAGGGACTTGAGAGGTGGAGGCAGGAGGATCATAGGTTCAAGGCCAGAGGCAGCCTGTGTAACTGAATGAAAAACATAAAAATGGAGCTGGGGGTGCAGCTTAGTGACAGAGCACTTGCAAAGTATGCACGAGGTCCTGGGTTCAACCCCTAGTACCATAACCAATTAATTAATTAGGGGATGGGAGTGGTGCTCCATGGTAGAGCCCTTGCAAAGTATGTGCAAGGCTCTGGGCTCAATTCCTAAGTATCAGTAACAAGGGGGAGAAAAAAGTGAGTCATGACGTTAGCCCATGCTCAGTAATTTTAACTACTCATGGCATTTGCTTATGTGCTGAGTTTAGAACCTAATTCTTCAAAGGGGAAAAAAAGTACCTCCGCTTTAACTCAGTCACCAAGAGAAGAACAGGTATATAAAATGTAGGTGACATTTTGAACTTACCAAAAATGGGATCACTAATCAGTCATGTAATTATTTTTGTGGTCTCAATCAACAAAGACTTTTTTTCCTTCAAAGCATATGAAAAAAGTAGAGCACTTGAGTATTAAAATATTCTTCTAATACAGCAGGATAAATCAGCAAGTGAGTCAAATCCAAAAATAATCCCGTGTTCTGTACCCTTGGCAATAATTCAAACATTCCTTGATTGTTGCAAATGGATGATAGCCTTTGTTCCATTAATTGCATATAACCAATAGCATTTATTTAACAGTATTGCAGACACAAAACAAAATGTGTGCCCAAGACTGTTAATTGTCCCTGAGTTCTTCCCATATAACATTGTTAGGTGCCATCCAGTCAGGTCCAACTCCTAGTGACCCTCATGGGGTTTTCGGTGGCTGTTTGGGGATTGCTTCCACTGTGGATCCCCATGTCTTTCTCCCATTTGTGCAGTGCTGAGGATCAAACCTGGGTCCTCAGAGAGTGCAGAGTATCATTCTACCAACTGAGCTAGATCCCGTCCCGCTCTCACATAATAGAACCTCAATTTATAACTTAGGCACATGACCATCCAAAATAAGGATCGCATCCAAGCTACCCTTAGAGCTAGGTGTGACATTTTGATTACCTGCTTTTACGTCATATAATATTAGATTTTAATTTCAGATAAGTGGATGCATTTACAAATAAAAATTTTTGACATATATTTGAAATTCAAATGTAACTGGGCATCTTGTATTTTTATTTGCTATATCTGTCAACCATAGTTGGACTCAGAAGCCTAGGTATTTCGATCTGACCCAATATCCCATCACCTGGCAGCTGTAGCCCTGTGGCATCCAATCCTGTCAAATCTCCGAAGCTACGCAGAGTTGGACCTGGTTAGTACCTGGATGAGAGACCACCTGGCAATACCAGGTGCTGTAGGCTTGGGAGATGGACCCGGCAACCCACTTCCAAAAATCAGTCCGCAACTGAAAACCCTATGAACAGCAGAGAAGCACTGACAATAATGTTTCACCTATTGTACGTAGGGTCACTATGAGTTGGATACCAACTTGACTTGACGGTACACAACAACAACAATATCCTATCGCTTGGTAACATCACACACCACATCAAGCATGACAGATCTCCTATGCACCACATGCACTTTGGAACTATTTGATGACTGGAGTTGAACTAAACAAGACACATACACAGACACAAGGAACAACAACTGCCAACAAGATGGAGAACACAGTATCGCCAGACTTCCAGGGAGGCAGAGAGGTTGCCCAGCAGGCAGAATCTTCCCTTTGTTTCTGGTTGAAACAGAATATGGGACTTGACAGAATCATCCAAGCTTGGGAAGGCAGTGAAGGGAAAGGCATAGAGTAACTAGAAGTCACAGTGCTCATAGCAGGGGCACTCAGGATTTAGGGGGAACAGGAGAGTTGTTCACTCTGTGGCTAAAGCTTCTTCTTGGTCTTTCCTGTAGAAACATTCATGGTGCTACTAATGCTTCTGAGATGGTCAGTTTCTTAAGGTGAGTTCACAGAGACATCAAGTCTAGCTTTATGTAGAAGAAGAAAGGCTGCAGAGCTGAGGAATTTACCCCACCCCACACCTTGCCCTCCAGTGCTGCCGATTGAACCCAGGCCCTCAAGCATACTAGGCATGTGCTCTACCACGGAGTTATACCCTAACCTCAAGCTAGGAGATTTACCATCTATTTAACCCAGACTAGAAAGGAAGATCAAACCAGCACCTATTAACTATGTGCCTTTGTACTTTTTTACGGTAGTTCAGGAGCTACAGCAGAAACTTACACAGAGCAGTGGTTTCTGGCCATGGCAACCATTTGGGAAGATCACTGAAACCAGGGACCTCAAGATTTCGAGCAGGCTCAAAAGATTCCCAAAACTTCTGATGAGCAGGCAGGTTCTGATGAGCAGGCTGTTGTCGGTTTGTTTTTGTTTGTTTTGGATGTCTAATGATCCCTCATTTGACGTCTTTCCCTTTCTATGTAACTAGTGAGGTATTCTGTGGCATCACTGAGGTGGTAATGGATGGTATCCCGAAAGTGGAGGCCACCAGCATTGCAGCCCATGGAGTAGACAGTCCCCAGGTCTCTTTCATGGATCCAGAGAGTTCTCTGGCTAAAGTTTAGTGCTCTATCTGTCGGGCAATGTTGACAATCCTATCAGGAGCAATATTTCCATTGAGTTTAATGGGTTTTGTTTCTTTCTATCTCTTGGAGGCTTCTTGAGGGCTTGGATGATCAGAGCAGAGCCATAAGGTACCCCCTTAATCTGGTCCTGTCTGTTCTGAAGGGTCAATTTTACTGTAATCCTCAGACTCTTTCAACAGTTGCCTTGGTGAGCCATGCACGGTGGCACACGCCTGTAATCCCAGCAGCTTGGGAGGTGGAGGCAGGAGGATCACAAGTTCGAGACCAGAGGCAGTCTGCATAACTTAGCAAGACCGTGTCTCAAAAAGTAAAAAAAAAAAAAATGGGCTGGGGGTGCAGTTCAGCGGTCCAGCCCTTGCAAAGCATGCAGGAGCGAGACTCTGGGTTCAACCTCCAGTACCGCAACAGCAACAGCAACAACAACAACAACAACAACAACAGTTGCCTTGGTGATGCCCTCGCTAAAGTTTTTTGGAGACAGATCCAGAGGGCTCAATCTTACAGGCAAGGCCAGATCTGGCTCCAGCTTCACCATCAGTGCACCTCAGGTATGTGACTTTTATGTTGAGTCAAAGAGGACATGGTGGTCAGGCACTGTGGCACATGTTGTAATCCCAGCAACTCAGGAGGCTGAGGCAGGAGGATCACGAGTTCAAGGCCAGAGATAGCCCACACAATTTAACAAGATCCTGTCTCAAAATAAAAAATCAGAAAGGGTCTGGGGTTATAGCTCAGTGATAGAGCATTTCCTTAGCATAGGTAAGGCCCGGGGTTCAACCCTTAGTACAAATATATATATATATATATATATATATATATATATATATATATATACACATACACACGCACACACACACACACACACACACACATACACACACACATATATATATACACACACACATACACAAACATGGCATGGGGGGGCCACTGATCCCCAATCCAGGACAATCAAAGAAATTTACACTATGGCTTTCTTCAAGCCAAAAACCAAAAGTCCTGTAGATGTCTTACCAGTTTCCACTTCAATATGTTAATAATCAAATATTATTTTAGCATTTTTAAAAATAACGTTAAGGATGTATAATTTATATGCTATAAAATTAACTCATTATAAAGAGCCATATCAATATTTTCAGTACATTTGGAGATTTGTGCAACTATCACTATCAATGACTTTTAGAACATTCCCATCACCCCAGAAAGACTCTTCCCACCCATTAGCAGTTGATCCCCACAACCATCTCCAGTCCAGGCAACAACCAGTAATCTATTTTTTGTGTCTACAAATCTGCTTTTCTGGACATTAGATATAAATGGGGTAATATGGTATACAGCATTTATATCTGGTTTCTTTCACTTAGCATGTTCTAAACATTCAGCTTTGGTGTAACATATATCATCAGTAACTCACTTTTTCCTTTCCATTTTTTTTTTTTTTAACTGAGGTTTCACTATGTAATTCAGGCCAGCTTTGAACTTATGATCTTCCTGCTTCTATCTCTGAAGTGCTAGTATTACAAGTGTGTACAACCATGTCTGGCCCATTCAGTCCTTTTTATCGTCAAGTACAGTATAGTACTCCATTATATGGATATACCACCATTTGCTTATCCAATCACCAGTTCATACACATTTGGAAGATTTCTACTTTTGAGCTATTATAAATAAGGCTCTTATGAACATTCATGTAAAAATTTTGTGGCTTTGTTTGTACATGTATTCACTTCCCTTAGATACCGAGGAGTACACTTTTTGGGTGTGTGGTAAGTTAACTGTGTAAGTTAACTAAAATGAAGCTAACATCAAGTTTTGACTGGCAAAAGATATAAAAATAGTTGCCAAGTATAGTTTCCAGGCTAATTATCTGCCTTTCCTTTGTTCACCACTTAGGTCTTCACTGAACACTAGTATGTCTCTCAGAAAACGGGTGCAATTTTCCATCAAATGCTGAATGAAGTTGCAGCTTCATCAGGAAATGCTCTTCTCTGAGATACACAGGCAGAGGGAAGCTGCTTCTTTTGTTCTGTTCAAATAAATACCCCTTTAAGTTGCATGGTTGCCAATGTTCAGTCCCATTATTTAAGAACATATTCATAAAAATTGGAAATAATCTACATGTTTATAACAGAATATTGATTAACTATTTTCTGGTCTATTTGATTTTTAAAATAAGTGACTTAATATGATAGATGTATATTTACTATAAAGGAAATATGTTTACGATATATTTTTAAATACATATATGTATACAAGGTCTGAGGTTTAGCTCAGTTGGTAGAATGCTGCTCTGCACCTTCTGAGGTCCTGGGTTCAAAGCCCAGTACCACAAAAAATGGAAGAAGGACATTACAATACACTCCTGAAGCAACCCCAAAACAATCAGCCATTGAAAACCCAATGAACAGCAGGGAAGCACTGACATAGTGCTGAGCAAGGCACAGTGTCAGGGACTGTTTTGTTCTGTTGTCAGGCCCAACTCGACAGCACTTAACAACAACAATGTGGATACACATATATGTATGTGTGTGTGTGTGTGTGTGTGTGTGTGTGTGTGTGTGTGTGTGTATAAATGTACACATATAGATATGTACCTCGAAAATGTCCAGGTAAGTAGATTCCTATGGCAAAGAATTATAAACTTTTTTGATTCTTGGTATTTTATATTTCTTCTTTTCTCATTTCTCATGTCATTTGTAATGTGATAAATAAAAACATTTAGTTTTTTTAAAAAATAGTATATATAAGTATTTGATTATTTTCATGGATAACAATTTATGTCTCAGAAGTCATATACTATTTTGTTTTTTGTACCTTCTGAGATCAAATTATTCATCACTGTGCAGAATTTGGGGAAAAGGAAAGCCCAGACAATCCGAGTCACCTTTGGACTAAACGTTGCAGTGCCTCACCACGGCACACATCTATAACATCCACTTTAGTTTAAAAAATAATAACAAAGCAGGGCACCATGCTGTACACATGCAATCATAGCAACTGGGTAGGCTGAGGCAGGAAAATCACAAGTTTGAGGACAGATGAAGCCTAAGCAACTCAGCAGACCCTATCTCAAAAGACTATAAAACAGGGTATATCTAGGGGTGCAGCTTCAGTGGTAGAGCCCTTACCTACCATGAGCAAGGCCCTGGGTTCAACGTCCTGGTACTGCATAAATAATAAACCAACAAATGAACAAACAAAAGAGGATGCAATTCCTCTCCCTTCAGTGCAACACCAGGAAACCTCCTGAATTCAGTGCACATCAGAAATTCCTCTCTTCAACTGGTAATTATCCAATCTGTCCCCTTGACACAACTTTGCTAAACAGCCACACTTTTCCTAAATGCTAAAAGACAAAATATTCCATGTATAAGTCATCTCTCAATATTTCACATGATGCCACGTTTGAATATTGAGTTTCATTCTGTCCCCCCTCCCCATTTGTATTCATCTCATTTTAACTCATCAAAAAGTAATTAGCAAAGAACAATAACATAAAGAAATTTGTTCAGCTGGCCATTTTGTAAACACCTCCACTTCAGAAAGAGCGATAGCCAAAAAAGCATTCCTCATTCATGTTCAAATAATCAAAGCTAAAAATTGGCATTCTCTACATTTCACACATTTCTTTTAATATTTGCTATATATTAAATCATGTATTTCGCCAAAGAACCCTCTGAGATAGGTACTGTTATCGTAACTGTCACATAGATAAGGAAACCAACGTTTGGAGAGGTGAAGTAACTTTCCCAAGCTCTTTCTTTAACAGCTGGGATTGCAACCTGGTCCTCCAGGCTCTATGCCTGAATGCTTTGTCTGTTCTTTATGAATACATGTACTGATGTCCCTGCAAGTCTGCTGGTGTGTCTCCAAGAGGAGTCACAGAAGTCAGCAGCCTTTTAGCATTCAGACATTGAGTTCTGGATGACCAATTTGGTGCTGCATCTGGATGCCATATTGACAACTGGCTTGCTGACCAATCCGTCTACAAAAATAGTGCTTGGCTTGGTTCTACTTTTTAGTTCATATTGATCAATACATTAATTGTTTGACTATGTATTACTCTTTTTTGACCTTTATCTCCCCCTCTCTCAGAATCATTCTAATCAAATTCACCCTGGTCACATTATTTTAGTGTTAAAGTTGCCAAAAATTGGGTGGTGGTCTCTTAAGGACTTTTCTCCTGCCAAGTCCTGTCTCTGTCCACTCATCCTTGGTTCTCGTACCTGCGGGTGGCTGTTTGATGTACCTGTTGTAGAAGTGCCAATACAAAAGCCACCTTTATAGAACTCTTCCCTACGAGAAAAAGGAAATGAGGTCCTCACTGACACTGAGCCACACAGGAGACCAGATCTATTCTTTTTCAGCTCACATCCTGGAAGGCAGATAGGCAATCTCTATTGCTCTTTTATATCTCATTACCCAGCTTTAGAATTTTCCTTTCAGAAAAACAAACTAAGGGAATTCTACTGAATTTCCATGATGATTCTTTGCTTTCATTTCTGGAACACCCTTAGTGTGCAGAACAGAATGTGTCATGGCTCTCTGACAAATTTGAACACCTACAGGATAAACTCAAGGTCCCTCTAATAGTCATCATCTATGAGATTACTTAAAATTTTGTTGTCACAGACATTTAGGGAAGCCCATGACAATGACGTTTGCATCCCTCAAAGTATCACAAAAATGTGAATTATCAATTTAGTCCACATAAAGGGCTTAGATATCAAATACTCTCAATCTAAAATGGATTTATGTTTAAGGGGACTCATTTGTTCACATTAATATCTTAGCAAAGAAGTATAAACTAAAACACAGTGGACGAGAAACAGATGTTCAATCCATATATGCAGATAAGAATTCTTCACTTGCTTGCTTATCACCAAAAGATGAAGGAAATGAATTCATTACGGAAACAAAAGGCGGCCCAAGTGGAAGAGAGCCAGGTCACACAGTTATCCACTGGCTCAGAAGACGACTGAATTTTCCCAATTTCAAAAGGACAATGAGAAGTTAAATACATTGAAAAATTAAATATATAACTTGAAAGTAGCATAACAGAGGTAAAGCTAGTCCAAATTTGTCATCCAAAGATGTGTCCCCTTTCCATCAGTTCTGTTGTTGTTGTTAGGTGCTGTTGAGTTGGTGTCCAATTTATAGCAACCCAGTGTACAACAGAAAAAAACACTATTGTCAGTGCTCCTCTGCTATTCATAGGGTTACAATGGCTGATTGTTTTTTTGGGGGGAGTGGGCTGCCAGGTCCTTCTCCCAAGTCTACAGCATCTGCTGTTCCCAGGCAGTCTCCCACCCACATACTAACCAGGTCCAATCCTGCTTAGCTTCTGAGATCTGAGGGGACTGGATGCTACAGTGGTATGACTGCAGGCTCCATCAGTTCTAGATCACTTAAATCTAGAAATGATGTCTTGCATACCTTTCTGTTAGATTCCCAGGCTTCTCATTCATTTTTTAAAGTTCTCAATCTCATAAATTTAAAGCACATTCTCAAGCACATTCTCAAGTTCATAAATTTAAAAGGAAGCTCTACTTTTGATCAACTTCAAGTAATCTCTGATGGCATTTAGGATGGACTTTAAAGACAATGCTGCACGAACTCTATCCACCTACAACCACATTTAGCATTTTCCCCCTTGTGTCTCTAAAACACAAAAGCAAACTAAGCCTATTCTTCCTGCTTTGCCCCAAATCTTAGTAAGTGCCATTAACTGTGTGCCCAATTATCCACATTAAATGTTTTGTATCATCTTAATCCTTTCCTCTACCATTCCTCACATTTTCATTTATTTAAAACATACTGAGTGCTAAGGATTCAAAAATGACCAAGAAAGCAGAACCTAGCCAGGCACCATGGCGCACACCCTGTAATCCTAGCAACTCAGGAAGTGGAGACAAGAGGATCACTAGTCCAAGGCCAGAGGCAGCCTGTGCAACTTAGTGAGACCTCATCCCAAAATAAAAAATAAAAAAAAGTTAGGGTGCAGCATCATGGAAAAGCACTTGTTTAGCATGAGCAAGGCCTGATGGACGATTGATTCTCTGTGTAGTCTCCATGACCATCTTGAACCTGTCAAAAACTAATGCCTGACCCTTATCTTCTTCTAAAACTTCCTACATCAGTGAAGGCCAAGAACCTATATTCTGTGCCAGAAACCTAGGATCCCTTCCTGAACTACAGCCTCAATCCCTCTATATTCAATCTGCCTCTAGTTTTACTGGTTGTAATCCTTAATATCTGTTAATCCAAACATGCTTTCCCCAACTCCACTTGAATTAATGTACCTTGAGCCACCACGGCCACTCACCTGGTTTCTTTCTGTCTCTGGTTTCCCTGCCTCCAATCTTGCCCTCCCTCCTCTCCCCTATAGCTCTGCAGTACTCCCACCTAGCCAAACACCAGAATCACCTACAAAGTTTTAAATACATGAACATACATACACAGTCAGCCTTCAGTATCGATGGAGGATTGGTTCCAGAATCCCCATGGATACCAAAATTCATGGATGCTCAAGTCCCTGATATAAAATGTCACAATACTTGGATATAAACTACACAATCCTCCTATATACTTCAAACCATCTCTAGCTTACTTATAAAACCTAATCCATGTGTAAATACTAGGTAAATAGCTGACAGATTGGTTAAGGAATAATAGCAAGAAAAAAAGTCTATATATGTTCAGTATAGGCACAATTTCTTTTTAATATTTTCAATCTGTAATTGATTGAATCCATGGATATAGAACCCATGGATCTGAAGGACCAACTGTGTCTCTATGAACCACATAGTCTGGTCATGCTAATTCAATAGGCTTGGAGTAACACCCATGTATCTGTATTAAAAGTACTCAAAGGTGGTTCTGATTTGTAGCTAGAACTGAAAATCAAAGGGATTTTTCCCAATACAGCTCTGTCCATAGATCAAGGCCTTTCATTGTCAAGCTATGCTGAAATTCCTTCTTTTCCTTAAATGTTCTATGTTTTCTCTCAATGTAGGGTCAGAAGACCCGTAGTTCCCTGGCTTTAACTCTTCCCACACTGTACCTTACCACTTTGCCATTTTTTTCCAGTCCTAGGGGTTTGAATCCAGAGCGTCATGCATGCTTTGCAAGCACTCTACCACTGAGCCACACCCCCAGCGCCTTTTCTAATTTTTTTTTTTTTTTGAGATAGGATCTCGCTAAGTTACATAGGCTGCCTCTGGCCTCAAACTTGTAATCCTCCTGCCTCAGCCTCCTGAATTGCTGGTATTATAGGCATGCACCACCCCACTGGGCTCACTGTTTCCCTTCTCTAATAGATGCCCATCAGCCTCTGTGAGTCCAAATTAAGTATCTGCCCTGTCTGTTCCTATACCCATCTTTCCTTCCCCCGCCATAGCATGTCAATAATTGCCTGTTTATCAGTGTTACTCCCCACTAGGCCATAAGCTTCAAGAAAGTAAGGACTGTATAGGTCTCTAATTCACATTGTATCCCAAGCATCTACCAGGAAGCCAAACAAAGAGCAGGTGCTTAATGATTGAATTAGCAGCTGACAATATGGAAGAGACAGACTTATAACCCATAGCTAAAATTTAGGATGGACAATTCATTCCATGTTAAGATTAACATAGTCCTATGAAAAAGATTAACGTAGCCCTAACATTAAAAAATAAAAAAAAACAGTAGTAAGATCCGTGTGAGCTCTACTTTTGTGGGACATAGGAGACTTCACCAAAAAGACTTCCCTGGGTACTGAGCCGGGTCTGGAAGGTTGAGTGGGTCAAGCAGAAAGACTGGAGAAGAGGACACTTCCCACAGAGACGTGCAAAGGCAACAATGTGTAGGTCACCAAGTCGTATCAGTTTCCCACCCAAATGTGTCTGGCAGCCATCCTGTCCTTCTTAGACCTACAACATCCTCCTAATTCAGGGATTCTGCACAAGGCAGTTGAGCTACTACAGAACCCAGCCTCCTGCCTCCAATCCACCCTTCCTTCTGCTATAAATAAATGATAACTACATCAATAAAACTTCTGACAGGGCCCCTCTACCATGTGCACATTATACCAAGGCACCTGAAGTCTCTGTGGACGCAGCCTCAGCCTAGCTTTTCAGCCTTATCTGTGCTTAACGCTAGCTCCAAAGCCACCTAAACCTATGGGTCATGCTCCTATCACATTGGACAACTCACTACTATCCACCGGAAGTCTTCATGTGCCCAGGATTTCACTCATAGTTTCACTACCTCGTTCACAACACTGCTCCACAACAAACTGCCATAAGCCTCAATGGCAAACAGCACTAAGCATGTAGCACTTGGGTTTCTGGAGTCAGCCGCTAGACAGGGCTTTCGATCTCAGCTGGACTCACTCAGAAAACTAGCACCATGGCTCTCAACCAGAGGCAGTTTTGCCCCCCGGGAACATCTGGCAGCATCCACAGCCATTTTTATTTATTTATTTTTTTGGTTGTCATAACTGGGTGGGAGAGAGCGTTACTGACATGTAATGGATGGAAGTTAGGGAGGAGGCTAACATGCTTAAAATGGACAGAGTCTGACAATACAGAATTATCCAGCCCCAAATGCCAGTAACATTGCTGCTGAGAACCCCTGCTCTTAGCTGACTTCAAGTAGACACATCGGGGCAACTGAGCTCCATCCATGTCTCTCATCTTGCAGCAGGCTGAGCCAGGACATCTTGTAAAAGGGATGGCCAAGGAGCAGAGACTAGAAAAATGACACAAGGTGCTTCACTGCCTGATTTTGAACTGGCACCGTTATCATGTCTGCTGCATTCTATTTTCACAAGTCCTGCCCAGATCCAAGAGGAAAGGAAATAGACTCCATCTCTTTAGTAAGAAGAACTGAAATCACTTAAGAGTCTCCTTAAAAAAAAAAAAAAAAAAAAACTGTTGTCAAATTTGCTCAGGTATCTGGAATTTCATATTGCCCACTAAGTCTACCATGAAATACTGATTATTTTGTTTTATCCCATGACCTAGGAATGATGTTGTTGGCAGAAAATATAACTAAATTCCCCAGACCCACATCCCTTTACACACCCCCACAGAAATAATAATCAAAATGAGCCTCAAACCTTACATCTGCCAATATCACCCTGTGCAACTGACTCCCTTGTTTTGTCATCTGTTGGGCTCCCCACCCTGGCTGCACACTGGAATCACTTGGGGGAAACTTTTATGTAACAATGCCCAGGCCCTGGTCCAGATCACTTTAAATCAAAAGCTCCCAAGTGGTTCTAATGTGCAGCCAGAGTTGAGAACAGCTGAGCCAGAGCTCTCCACTAGCAGGGAGGCAGTAATGACTGTTGAGTGCCTAGTTACAAAATAAAAACTCAAGAAACTCAAATCTCTGTCACATGCTGGTTGCACAAAAAAATTCCACAACTAAGCAATCTTCCCAGTAAGATGGGAACATATTATCAGTGATTGCATGGATTGGGTGAGACTCTAACATGGATGCACTGTTATTCCAATATTGTTCATCGTTGTTGTTATTGTTCACAACTTTACAATTTAACAAGTAGAACATTCTGGAAAATGTATCCAGAGAGAAAATCTTACACTTCACTTATTCTAATTGTCTAGATTAGGACAAACAAATATATATTAGAATATTTGATATTGTATCCCTTATAAATAATGCACAATACATGAACCGGTACAGTTAAAATTTCACACTGATTTTATAGCTATTTATGATGGTTTTAAAATATGTCCACAAATTCTCTGAAACTCTTCCTTTCAAAAAGTAGAACCTACCTCCTCTCCTCTTGAGGATTGGGGGCTACAGTTAGTGACTCATCTCTAAGGAAAAGAATGTGACAGATAAAAATGGAGGCATGTGAAGTCTAATGCTGGGTCATAAAAGGCACTGTGGCTTCCTCCTCTCTCTCTCTCTCTCCCTCTCTCTCTCTCTCTCCCTCCCTCCCTCCCTCCCTCTCTCTCTCTCTCTCTCTCTCTCTCTCTCTCTCTCTCTCTCTCTCAGTACTCTGGGTGAAACCCTCAAGTGTTCTAAGCAAGTCCTCTACCACTGACTTATACATTCAGATCCTTTTTTATTATGACACAAGGTCTCCCTAAATTACCCAGGCTGCATCTGGTTTCACACACACTATCCTCCCACCTCAGCCTCCTAAATCACCGGGATTACATGTGTGTGCCATGGCACCCTGCTCTCCCATCTGTCTTGCATCACTCACTCAGGAGGAGCCAGCTGTCATGTTAAAAAGGACATGTAAGAAGCCTCATGGGAAACCTAGATCTCAAGGAACTAAGACCTGCCAACAGCGAGTAGCTGAGGCCTCCCCACTACACCCATGAGTACACCATCTTGGAATGCATCCTCCAGCCTCAGGCAGGCCTCAGGTGCCAGCAGCCCTAGCCAGTGTCTTATCTGCAACCTCAGGGAAGACCCTAGACCATCTAGCTAATCATCACCAAATTTCTGACCCAGAGAAATGAAAATATAGTCTGAGTATCCCTAATCCAAAAATTCAAAATCCAAAATGATACAAAATCTGGAATTTTTTGAGCACCAACATGATGTCACAAGTTGGAAATCCCACACCTAATCTCATGCTACAAGTCATGGTCAAAATACAGGCAGACACGTTAAAAATATTTTATAAAATTACATTCAAGCTATACATAATGTATATGTGAAATATAAATAAATTTCATGTTGGCACATGGTTCCCCATATCCAATATACATGTATATTCTGAAGTAAAAAAAGTTCAAAATCCATAACACTTCTGGTCCTAAGCATTCCTGATAAGGGATACTCAACCTGTAATAAATATTTTTTGTTTTAAGATGCTATATTTTGAGGTAATTTGTTAGGCAACAACAGATAACCAATGCATCATCACAAACCTATTAAGTTTTCTTGAGAAATATCTGAAGTGTCCCTTCTCCTGTTTCTATCACTCTAGATTCACTCTTTGCATCTGTCAGGAATTTGTTTAGCCATCTTTCCTTCTCGCTGTTCTATAATCAATGTCACCCTCTATACTCTCTTCTCAAAGCATTAATATGTACAAGTCTCTCCCATCCTTAAATACAGAACAAAACCAAATCTTATTGGGGTCTCATGTTCCTCTCTCCCAGCCATTTACTGCTGTCTCCCTTGTGTGTCAGGACTGGGATTTAGCTCAGTTGGTAGAGTACCACTCTGCAGTCTCTGAGGTCCTGGGTTCAATTCCCAGCACCACAAAAATGGGAGAAGGATGCAGCAATCCCGAAACAATCAGCCATTGAAAACCCTATGAGTCAGACAAGACTTGAAGGCATCTAACAACAACCCTTGTGTATCAAGCACCATGAAATAACCTGCATCCCTCACTCAGCTTCTGTACTTCCCAGAAGCCTAAAGTACCACAATTGCTGCAATAATTAGAAGCAGTTCACACTGTCCTCCTAACTCTTACAGCAAGGACCCTGCTTTTCAAGTCCTCTTGAATCCCACATAGGCCCCTCCAAGAGCTCACTCAGACCTGAACTTGGCCTCTTTCTCCCACATTACTCTTCTCTGGATGTTCCCTATCTCAAGATATCATATTACTCAAGCTGGATATTCGGGGACTACCCTTGATTTCTCCATTTCTCTCACCTCCTACATCCATTCCATCACTAAATCTCATCAATTTTACATCTTTCACATTTCTCACATTCGTCCCCCTGGGGTTACCATTAGCACCTCTTATCTACATGACTGCAGCATCCTACTGGCTCCTGACTTTAGTCTTGACCACCATAATCATTCCCTAGACTACCATGGAGATCTCATTCCCAAAACATAATATAAGTATACCCCTTCCTACTTCTCAGTTATACTTCACTGCTTACAAATAAAATCTAAGGTCCAATAATGAATACTAATAGCAGTAGCATCTATTGAGCACTTGATTGCATGTCAAGCACCTTTATAAGGGCCTTATGTGTATTAATTTACCTACGGCTCAGTAGTAAAGACTTGTCTAGCATATGCAAGGTCCTGGGTTCAATCTCTAGCACAGCCAAAAGAAAAAAAAAAATTAAAGCCTCCCTCTTTTACATGTGACAAAGTAAAGCACAGAGAAGCTAAGTCACTTCCACATGATCATGGCGTTCTGAAAGAGCCAAGCTTTGAACTCAGGCTGTCTGAGAGCAGAGAAAAGCACTTTCATTTTTTATTTAGTGTAATTTAGTTAATGTTTCCTCAAGCACCAAGCCTTCAGGCATGGTACATAGGCCTGCAGCTGTACTACTGTGGCATCCCATCCTGTCAGATCTCGCAAGCTAAGCAGGTTCAGGCCTGGTTAGTACGCTGACAGGAGACCTCCTGGGAATACTAGGTGCTGTAGGCTTGGAAGAAGGACCCTGCAACTCACTCCCAAGAAACAATCAGCCATCAAAAAGCCTATGAATAGCAGAGAAGCACTAAGAATTGTGTTTCACCTGCTGAACACAGGGTCGATGTGAGTTGGACACCGACTCAACAACACCTAATGACAACAAGCATCAAGCCTTCAGGCATGGTACATCGGCCTTTGCTGGTGTGACTCAGTGTCTCTCCTCCCAGAAGCCCTCCACATGCTATATGCTCCAGGGCTGTTGCTGCTCCCAGAAGTACCTGCTGCCTCCACTCAGGCCGCTCCCATAGCCCAGCCTTTCTCCAGCCCTTGCTCTCACCTCTCCTTACTCCCCCCTCCTCATCAAACTGATAATATTTGATCACTATTTAAGACCCAAGGGACTCAGCACTCCAGTCCTCTAAGATTCTAATCCCAACCCAGAGAACATGCTCACTTCTTCCTCTGTGACCTCAAGACACCCTGAATAGGCTCATTTTCTAACACTGTGTTATAGACTGGGTATTGTTGGAAAAGCCTACAGCCATAGCCCTGTGGCATCCGATCCCATCAGATCTTGGAAGCTAAGCAGGGTTAGGCCTGGTTAGTACTTGGATGGGAGACCACTTGGGACCAGGTGCTGTAGGTTTGGGAGAAGGACCTGACAACCCCCTCCCAAAAATCAATCTGCCATTGAAAACCTTATGAACAGCAGAGAAGCACTGACAATAGTGTTTCCCCTGTTGTATGTAGGGTCGCTACGAGTCAGATACCAACTCGACGGCACCTAACAACAACAACAACAACAACAACAACAACATTGTTGGAAAAAGATCCACTCCCTCCCTTACCACACTGAGCAGAATGTCTTTCCCTGCCCCACTGACTTTGCACTTGGGCACATCCCTGGCTTTGGCAGCAGAATCTGAGTAGACGTGGTACAAGTGGAGCTTTTAACTCTGTTCGTTGCGTGGTTTGGCCTGGGCTCTGATGCACCTGTTATTCCTTTGCCATAAAGAGAACAGATTTCCCCAGGTTGCCTCAGTCCAAGGAGAACAGAAACACATGAAGCAGACTTGAACCCAACCCACAGCCTGGAGCCAGCCAACCTAGAACTTGAACAGAACCACCAAAGCTGGCCCTTCAAATAAAACATGCTATTGCTATCTGCCAGGGGGGCTGGGGTGGTTTGTTACACTGCACTATTGTATCAAGAGCTGTCTAACATATACATAGAAGTCTTCGTTGGAGGTGTTTCTTTAGATATCTTGAGATCTGAGAATAAATAGCACTAAGAACTTTAAGAGCTCTTAGTAAATTTTTAGCAGATATAATTCATATGCCATTAAATGGACTCTTTTAAAGTATCTAATTAAATATTTTAGCATTTTCACTAAGTACTATAAATAAATAGGCAACCATCACCACTCTCTAATTCACACCCAAAAGAAAACAATAGCCATTAGTACTCTCTTAATAAATTTTTATACATATGAATTTGAATGAAGACATAAGAAAATTCTTAGAAAATCTCTTATTCCAAACTGGCATGATAGTGCAAACTTTGCAAAACACAAAATTTTTCCAGAAATGTGTATTCCTTGGGGTATTTTAAGGTTAGTTCGTCTTTCAAATAAATTATATCCACATTTCCCATACATTTTAAACATGCATATCTAAAATGCTTTTCAATTGATATTACAAGGCAAAGGCCATTTGGGGATTTAACTTTCAGTCCTACAGATTACAGTAAGATGATTATATTAAAAGCCACAAAATATTAGGGAGGGAAAAAAATCTCATAGAGTTCAAAGCCATCAGTAATGGAGGAAAGGGTAACATTGAATCTACTTTGCACTTAAAAAAATTGCTTGGTCCCATGCCAAAAAATAAAATTTCAACATTCTAGCCAGGCACGGTAGTGTATGTCTGTAATCCCAGTGACTCCAGAGGCTGAGGCAGGAGGATCACAAATTTCAGGCCAGAGGCAGCCTGTGTAACTTAACAAGACCCTGACTCAAAATAAAACACAAATTAAAATTGGGTTGGGGATGCAGCCCAGTGCTACAACACTTGCAAAGTATGTGTGAGGCCCTGAGTTCAACTCCCAAGTATGGGGGGAAAAAAAAATCTTGACATTCCAATAACAAAGACCAGATCTTCAAAAATTAGCAAACAGATATTTTAACAATATAAATGGCAAAATGGCAAAGGTGGGCAGGGACTAAAACTCTATTGTTGGATAACCTGACACCACGCACAATATACAGTTACTTATTTTTTTTAAGATTACAAAGATAATTATTTTAAAAACTATAATGACAAGCTCATTTCATTCTACAAACCAAAAAGAGAGTGAGAGAGAGGTCTTGTTTCAGAGAGTAACTCCATAAAAGAATGCCTTTGGGGAAATGTTTATTAAAACCTTAAATGTTAAGTAATGGGATAAATAAGAAACTCATGTGGAGGGTAAAATGTTCTCATCTCAAAAAATATATCTTGTAACATATAAAAAGAATGCACCCCTGGCTTTATTTTGCTGTGTTGGATGAAACTGCTTTGCCAAATCTAAGAAACCTAGAAAAATCATTCTACTCATCATCACTATTCCCCTGAGGTGGGGGGGAAAGAGTAAAACTCTGATCAAGGACTAGCAAAGTACCCAGGGAGCTTTCAAGTATCCAGTGTCCAACTAAGCTGTCTGACCAGTTTTTATTTTTACCCTCCTCCTTCCCGTACACGCTTTGCATAGAACCCAGCTGTACTCTGCCAATCTGGGTCACTCAGCACAGAGGATCAGTGGGCGACAGCCGTTGTATCCACTTTTAGAAGAGCCCCGCATGCCTAGGGAGTACTTGGGCATGGACCTGTGCATTCCCCAGATCTGAGTGTCCAGCAAGCAGCAAGAGCATAGTTTTGCTATTTCTAGGCTTCAGACACCAAAAAATACGGCCTTACCTGAGGAACACAGAATGAAATGGGGAAAATGAATCACATATCGACATTAGATATCACTTCTGTTGCAGACATTTTTAAAATACTGCTAGTTTATAGTTTAGTATAAAATAAACCCTATGTTATTATACTAGGGCTGGGATTTAGCTCAGTTGGTAGAGCGCTGTGCTGCAGTCTCTGAGGTCCGGAATTCAATTCCCAGCACCACAAAAATGGGAGAAGGACTTGGCAACCCACTCCCAAAGCAATCCTGAAACGGTCAGCTATTGAAAGCCCTATGAGGGTCGCTATGCGTCAGATACCGACTCCACGGCACCTAACAACAACAACAATGTTATTATACTAGAAAAAAAAAAAGAAAGTGAAAGCACCCAGAATGGACTTTTTTTATTATTTTTTAATCAATACTTAAAATCAATTTGGTTTACTTGATCACATTTTTATACCTAGTAGAACCAAACAGGTGGCTAGGTTGGGTTCTAGACACTCAATGACTTCCCTAAAAACAGCATTTTTCTAGTCTTTTAAAAATAGGAATAAAGCAGAATGTGGTGGCACATACCCATGAGTTCAAGGCCAACCTGGGCCACATAGTGAGACCTTATCTCAAAGAAAAGAAAAGAAAAGAAAAGAAAAAGAAAAAAGAAGAAAAAAGCAATCTACTAATGACTTTTTCAACCACTCCCAGATTATAATCCTGTGCTCACCTCCAAAAAGTAACCACTCTTTTTCATTGTAATTATTTCCTTTCTTTCCTTTCCACCCATTTATGTGCCCCTGTGTTATCTCATTTTAATTAAAGTCAGTAACAACCCTTGGTGGCCTCCCCAGCATCTACTTCCCCATTCTGCCAATAGCATCAGATTCTCCCTTTAAAAATTCACTACTTTTTTGTTGGGTAGCAGTCAGTGTCTTTGATAGAGCTAAACCGGACTAGAGTCTGATATGCTTAGGCTAGTCGACTCTTCTAACTCCCCCGGCCAGTGTGAATAAGGGTATGGCTCCTTTCTCTGCCCAGAAGGTATAAGGACAACATGAGGACTGGACTCACCCTCTCCTGGCCAGCACTCAGTGGAAAAGCCTGGGCCTTCTGGACCAGAGCAGGGCAGATGTGACATACTACAGAAAGCCAGAGAATAAGGCCGGACAAAGCACAATATGGTGGAAGAGCCAGGAGAACCCAGGTGCTGCCTGATCATCAATCTGCTGAGTCAGCCTTGTCTGAAGTGGGGATCCACCTCCAGACTGCCAATAAGCTATTTCTCTAAAACCAGTTTAGATTGGATTTTTGTTGCTCTAAATCAGAACAGTAACAGAAATATACAAAGCTTTTCTCAATGAAAACAATTACCAAATATACACAATATTGTTGTTGTTGTTAGGTGCCATCGAGTCGGTATCCCACTCATAGCAACCCTCATAGGATTTTCAATGACTGACTGTTTCAGAATTGCCTTGGGAGTGGATTGCCAAGCCCTTCTCCCATTTTTGCGGTGCTGGGAATTGAACTTGGGACCTCAGAGACTGCAGCGCAACGCTCTACCAACTGAGCTAAATCTCAGGCCCTATACACAATATAATCAAATAAATAAGAAGTAAAAATGTAAAGATATCATACAACTCATAACCCTGGATGGAAAATAAATCAGAGCAACTACAGGTTTGGTCAGGTCACTTGGGAACCAGAGTACCCACATGCATTAAGAAAATGCTACTCTGTGACCAGAACACTAACAAAGACAAGAACAATCAAAATTACCAGCACAGAAAAAAAAGATGCTTTCTGTTTCCTCTTTGGAATAAATGTGAAATTTTATCCCCAAAAATATTGGGGTTAGGGGCAGCATGGATGCATGTCGGAAGAGAATGAGGGAAGATTGGGGCCGTTCCTTTACGGAGAGAAGAGAGAAGCAGACAGATCTGGGAAAACCAGACTTTTTTATGACAACACAGGGAGCTTAGAGTGAGAACAGAGGAGACTGCTTCCCTGGTTGTCTATGGACACCTCTCCTAGCATATTTTGCTTCCCACTATTGCTGTTTGGTGGTGCAAAATAGTTAAGTGCTAGTAAAAATCTCAGGGGCTGGGTGGGATTTGGCTCAGTTGGTGGAGCATTGCTGTGCAGTCTCTGAGGTCCCTGATTCGATTCCCAGCACCACAAATATGGGAGCAGGACGTGGTAATCCAATCCAAAGACAATCCCCAAACAATCAGCCATTGAAAATCCTATGAGGGTCTCTATGAGTTGGACACAATTCAACGGCACCTAAAAACAACAATAAAAATCTCAGCTTAGTGATAGAGCACTTGGTTAGCACGTGCAAGGCACTGGGCTCAGTTCTCAGCACACACTCCCCACTCACCCACAGCGGGGAAAATAAAACCTCACATAAACCACTGCAACTTGCGTCTTGATAAAGCATCATTCCTGTACTTCCCAACTGCACATGCAACAATTCACATTGTAGACACATACAGCACAGCAATGCCACCTGTCTTCATGCAGAATGCCAGGGTCCATGTGCAGTGAGGGGTCTGAGATGTGAGCTGCTGTTGGTAGGTGCCATGAGTGGGCCAAGAGAAGGAGCACTTGGAGGGCACCCTGGGGGTGCAGGACCAGCATCCTGACCAGCCTGCCCCAGTCTCATCAGGAGTGAACATACCTGACCTGGAACTCTGACGGTGGGCAGCAGATATCTGTGTGACATAAGACTAAACAGGATCCCATACGCAGAAACCCTCACAGCACTGGCAGGCAAACACATTGAGTCCACATGGTTTTCTTCCCCTTGGTTACAATCAGTTAACTTCAGTTCTAGGTCTCAGTGTCCAGGACTATCTGAATCTGGAGGTAGAGGCGTCCAGGGCAGGGGAAAGAGGCAAGGGAGGCAGATGTAAAGAGGACAAGAGTAAAAAGAGCCACACCCATTGGATGAGGTCCATTCTACTCCTCTAATGGCTTTTCATTTGAGGCAAACCACTCTTCTAACAACACTTATCTTTCAAAACCCATTGAAAGGGCTCCCATTGCAGAGAATGTGCACAGGAGCCAGATAGGTAGAACTGTTTCCTAGCAACTAACCTGCTGTGTGCTGAGAAGATGCTCAGTAAACAACATCTTAGGTGGTAAGATACAGAGGCAGAAAAGAGGGAGGGGAGGTCAGCTACTGGACTGGATTGGGATCTGTGGGACCACGATCTTCTCACGAGTTTTGCTTTTACTTTTAAAGGGTTCCATCATTAATTCCAGCAAGTTATCTCCTCCAACAAATGCAAACACGCGCACACACACAGAAGTAGCTATGGAAGATAAGACAGCAGAGCAGAGAGGTTATCAGTCACGCTCTGGAACCAGATTGCCTGGGTTCAAATCTCAGCTCTGCCTAGCTCAGCTCTTACTAGCTGTGTGGCTTCAGGTAAATCAGCTAACATTTCTGTGCTCCAATTTTCCCATCTGTGAAATGGGAATAAAAAAGCACTTACTTGAGAAGAACCAAGGTGCCAAGCACTACGCCAGGTGTTCTGTATTTATCATCTCATTAACTCAAACAAGCACCTAGACAGTCACTAACACCGAGAAGTGTTCTAGAAGTGCATCAGCAATTATTATTATTGTCATAAACATTATTATTGTCACTGTTCCTGTTATTTACTTTGGCTCTGAACTAGCCACTTTATCACTTTACATTATCACATTCTGTCTACTCTTGCCACATCATGAATCAGGCTTCCACTTGCCACTGACCCCTCCCATGATGACATCTTGCAAGGTCCCTTAGGAAGCAGGCGGTAACCACATCTGCTGGCTGATGACAACATCCAGCTCCACAAGCTTTTTTTTTTTTTTTTTTCACTTTCCGTAGAAAAGGCGGAGAGGATGCTATTTTTCAGTGTTACCACTAGATCATGGCAATTAATGCTCAAAGCCACAGTTGTTTACTAATAACAGTTACAAGGTTATTAATTTTTGTGGGGTTTTTTTTTTCCTTTAAAAATACCTACCTAATAAGAGCCTGCAGCTGTACCACTGTGGCATCCGATCCCGTCAGATCTCAGAAGCTAAGCGGGGTCGAGCCTGGTTAGCACTTGGATGGGAGACCACCTAGAAGCACCAAGCTGTAGGCTTGGGAGACGGACCCAGCAACCCACTCCTAAAAAACAATCATCCATTGAAAACCCTATGAATAGCAGAGAAGCACTGACAATAGCGTTTCTCCTGTTGTACGTAGGGTCACTGTGAGTCAGATACCACCTTGAAGGCACCTAACAACAACAACAACCTAATAAGAACGCATACAGCTGACCACTTAATAATAAACACTCTTCAGGACGTTTTCTTTTCAGACTCCCTGTAATTGGAAGTACTCTAATATCTCCCTCATACTAAGAAGTGGGAAGTAGCTGGGCCTCGAGAACAGGTGAGGGGAAAAGTGCTGACTATTTGCTTTGAGGTAAGGAAAGCAAGAGAAGATTTGAGTCTCATGGGCATCTTTATTTAAAGAGAGGTTTGATCTCCAGCCCTGCAGCCAGGAACTCCAAGTTCAATGTGCCCTACCCCAAGCCAACCTGATGGGGGATGGGGGTTGGCTCCTTAGATAATTCCTTCAACTGCTATCACCTACCCAAAAGGCCAACAGTGGAATCACTTTCCAAGTGCCCAGTCACTGGCTGTCTCCAGGCAACAACTGGGTGAACTGCTTTTTTTAATCACTCTCAAAAAAAAAAAAAAAAACCCTTTGCTTCCTGTCAGGGCAGCAACAGTGTCTATTTTCTACACCACAGCAGAGTCCAAGTACCAATCAGGTGATTGCAGCTGGGCACAGACTCACTGAGCAATCCTGTAGGCTATAGGTAGCCTGGCTGTGGGGCCAGGCAGGAGGCAGACTGAGGAAACCCAGGAAGGTCCAAGAAGGCAACTTAGACCCTGTCCTTAGCACAAGACCTTTGGAGCTTATGGAAGGAGGCAGATCCTATACAAGAGAACGTTCATTACAGTAAAATATGATGACTTTTCTAACAGAGGTGAATGCTCAGGGTCAGGTGTACATAGACAAAGGAGGACTATATAGGCTTGGAGGGACTGGGGAATATCCCACCCAGGCAGTCATGTTTAAGCCCTGACTTGAAAGGATTTGCCCCTGGAGAAGTGGGGAAGGAATATCCCAGTGTGGCCCTACCTCACCAGCCATTCCTTCCTTTCTCCTGAAGAATGCAACCCAGATTATGTGTACACTGCTGCTGCTTAGCAAAAACAAAAGAAAGAAAGAAAGAAAGAGAGAGAGAGAGAGAGAGAGAGAGAGAGAGGAAGGAAGGAAGGTAGGAAGGAAGAAAGAAAGTAAAAGAGAGAGGAAAGGAAAGGGGGGGCAGGGGGAAGACCCTTCTCCAGGGTCTCCCTTGAGACCAGGAGTGGCCATGTCACCGGCATTCTGAGCAACTAAAATGGAAGCATGTATGTCAGGAAGAATTTCCTAGAAGGCATCTTACAAGGGAAGGCAGTCATTTTCATTTCCCATTCCTCTATTCTGCTTCTTGGAAAAGTGATGTGATTATGACTCTTTGGCAGCCAAACTGGACCATGAGGAAAGAGGTGACAATTTATAGGGCTTTCAAATGGCATGTGACTTTATTAGTTTATAAAGCCCCCTATCTTAGAGGAATTTACAGCAAGTTCTCAAATCAGGGGACATCTGTGAGTCATCACCCAAAGTCTCATACAAAATTACTCTTCTCACCCACTGAAAACCAGGCAAGTTTCTTACAGTCTCTTTTTATCTCAGAGTGAATAGCAGTCTCTGCCTCCCATTTTGCACTAGAATTTTAATCCCCAAGTCCAGGCTCAAACACAGATCCCGAAGTCTTCTCTGCCACTTCTCCTAGAAGATGAGCTCTTAATTTATCTGTGCTTCAGATTTAAGAGGTCCCGTGGACCATCATCTAGACTCTACTCTGAGGGGCCTGCAACAATATTCAAGAAAGACAGGGATGTAGCTCAGTAGAAAAGCAATTGTCCAGCACATGCAAGGCCTTGTGTTCAACCCACAGTGGGCGGGGCAGGGGGAAGGAATATTCAAGAACTTCTGGCTCAGCTCCTTTCCCACCCACATACCTTCACAATGTCTGAAGACTTTTTTTTTCCAGTACCAAGTGCTTGAACTCAAGGCCTCCCCCACACTAGGAAAGTGCTCTACCAGTGAGCTGCACCCTCAGCCCTTTTTTTATTTTTAATTTTGAGACAGGGTCTTGCCAAATTGTGCAGACTCCCTCTGCTTCAAACTTGAGATGCTCCTGCCTCAGTCTCCCAAGTTGCTGGGATTACATGATGCGCCAAAGCACCCAGCTACATGAAGAACTTTAAGTGTGTTTCTACCCTAACTTTTTTCAAAGCACAATCATAATGACAGCATGTTTTGAGTGCGTGCTCAAGCCCTTGTCTCAATAAACTAACATCACTCTAATTCTCCTGCTTAGAACCCTACAATGGCCTCAGCTTAAATATTATTTTTACTAAGAATCCTTATTTGTCCAAAGAGTACTTTTATCATAGAACTACCTTGTCTTTCCATTTTTAATACACAGTCTCACTATGTAGCTCAGTCTGGCCTCAAACTAACAATCCTCCTGCCTCAGCCTCCTGAGTTCCGGGGTCAAAGGTCCACATCACTACACCTAGCTTGTTCTTTGTCTTTATAAGATACATCCCAACTTTAATAATGTATTTATTGTTTAATCTCTCATTGTGCATTTCATGAGGGCAGAAACTATGTTTATTTTGTTCATCACCTAACTCTCATTCCTAGCATTATGCCTGGAGTATTGTTGGTCCTCAGCAAACATTTTTCAGAAAAAGAATTTTTAGTCAGGTGCAGTAGCACATGCCTGTAATTCCAGTGACGCAGGCTGAGGCAGGAGGATCACAAGTTCAAGGCCAGAGGCAGCTTGCATAATTTAGCAAGACTCTGCCCCCCCAAAATCAAAACTGGGCTAAGGGTACAGCCCAGTCATAGTGCATTTGCAAAGTATGTGTGAGGCCCTGGGTTCAAACCTCCAAGTACCATAACAACAAATTAATTAATTAATTAATTAAAAATTATAAAGAATTTTTAAAGCATACAGTCACATGTTAATGCTTATTTTTGAATACTATTTACAATGAAGCAAACTTACAAATGAATGATAACCAGGCATCTCAAATAATCATTTTCATATTTTAAACCATTTGAACCTTCACGCAGTTTCAATTAGAATAAAATATTCAATTGAAATCAAATAAGGCTGAGCGCAGTGACTCACATTGTAGTCCCAGTGACTCAGGAGGCAGAGGCAGGAGTATCACAGTTACAAGGCCAGAAGAAGCGTGAATAACTTAGCAAGACCCTTTTTCAAGATAAAAAATGGGCTGGGGGTGCAGCTCATTATTAGAGTGCTTGCAAAACATGTGTGAGGCACTGGGTTCAACACCCAAGTATCGCAAAAGAAAAGAAAAGAAGAGAAGAGGAAAGGAAAGGGAAGAAAAGAAAAAGAAAGAAAGGAAGAGAGAAAGAGAGAAAGAAAACAATTGAAATATCATTTGTTAGAAATGTTTCTTAGGGGAAGAAAATACAGCAATGTACTCATCACAATAAATATAACTTCAGTTCCTTACTTGGTATAGCCCCACTTGGTAAAAAATAAGACTTAGGACTTTTTAAAATATTGGGATATGGGAATGAAAAAGCCACAGCCTTTCTGCCCTCAATGTTATTCAAAAAGCAAGTGTAGGGGTATTCTTATATGGTCACCCAATGCACAATTTAGGGGTAGATGGGTGGAGTTTGTCCCTAACTTTTAATGTCAAGCAGGAAGCCAAGCTGCATCCCACAGTAGCTAAAGCAGGGTGACCACCAGGAGCTGACTACAGGGCAGGGGCAACAAAAATCCTTCTCAGTCTAACCAAGCTAGGGGTGTAATCATTCTTAAGAGCTCAGCATGCATACAAGGATACAGTTTGGCTGACAGGATAAATTTGGGGGGAAAAGGTGTTAGCCAACTTATTCTTATGCATGGTAATGACTAAGCCACTTTTTCTCCCTGATGCCAAAGGCAATGCCCGGGGCCCAAAGGTCATCCATCCCACCAGGGTCAGATGCATGAGGACATCTCTTGGGAAGTGTTGTTTTTAATATGGCAAACATGGAATTTTTCCACAGCAGACCTGAATTCTATGACATCATTTCTCCTTGCAGAGAGAGATACAACATCTCATGTCCAGGCTGAAGTCCTGCCAATATTCTGTCCTCTTTTTTTTTTTTTTAAACTATTATTTCCTCTGTATTATCTAGTAACCCTCTAGTTTCAGCTATTTTTATATGTCTCAAGCACTTACAAATGACATTCTATCATCTCTTTCTTTTCTTATTTAATTGCACTGAAGTCATACTTTTTCTCTTTCCCACACACAGATCACATCTAATACCTGCCTTTGCTTCAAATGTAAACACACACACACACACACACACACACACACGCACACACACACACTTAGGAACAAATGAGGGGACATGTTAGAAAATTGTATTGAATATTTTTTAAATCACAGACCAATGAACTGGACTTTAAAAGAAAAAAATTTGTTCCAATAAGAGTAATTTAGTCAAAAACCAACAGTATGAACTGATTCAGTCCTCAACGATGAAGGTCAAGGTTCCAACGCAGTGGTGAGGTTAAACTGACATAGGTAAGAAGAAGGCCAAGCACAAGCCCCCCTCCCCAGAAGTCCCAGAGCTGCCTGTTCAGGCCCTTCGGTTCTGTAAAGTGGGACCTCAATGCCTGAAACAGGCTGCCAATCTCCTCCCTCAGAAGGGCTTGCCTCTTGACCAAATGCAACATTTTCACCTGTTCCCAGTTGAAATCTTGTCCAGTTGGGAGAACTCTCAGTTAAAGATGAGGGGGCGGTGGCAAAGGCCAGAGATAGGTGTGAGCCTACAGCGCTTAAACATATTAGTATTGACAAAAGATGTCATCTGGCACCCTTATTTAGAGAACAAACCCAAACAAATCACACAGGTATTAGTTCTTTACTCAGACTCTCCAGGGGATGTGAAGGTGTGGAACAATGAACTTTCTCCATTAGCAAATGTTAAATGCTCATGTGCCCTATGCATTCATTCTCACCCACTACAGACCAGGCACTGAGATCAACTTAGAATGAGAGCCAGGGTCTCTAATATCATAAATAAAGGATATTCCAGAATATCTGCCCTTGTAAGAAATCATAAGGACTAGGAGTATAGCTCAGTGGTACAGCATTTGCCTAACATGGTTGAGGTTCTAGGTTCAATCCCTAGCACTCCCCCACCCCAAGAAAAAGAAATTAAAAAAAAAAAAAAGGAAGAAACCATAAGAAAATGGACCAAGATTAGAAGGTGTAAACACTATTTACTTACCTATCAGCCATTTGCCCTCATAAAACTTTAGTAGAGTGTGTGGGAGCTATAGCAATAACAAGACCCAAAAGCTGGATTCTAGCAACTCTAAACTACATAGACCTTTGAAAGGTTAGTTCTGAAGGCAGCAGGCAAAGGCATGTGTGCCTCAGTAGCTCCACCTACTAGAGAACATGGTTGTGGGGCATGGCTTATCCAAGTGAAGACAGCCCTGGGTCCTGCAGAAGGAAAAAACAAACTGGGAAATGGGCAGGTCTAGTAAGCCACAGCATCTGAATCTACATCTTGCCCACGCACATGGGAGACAGAGGGGCAGAGCAGACCTCTGAGTGTCCTAGAAACAAACTCAGTCCTTCCAGGCTACACGGGGTCCTAAATGTGGGAACCAATACAAGAGATCAGATAGCAAGAATGGTGGAGTTTGTCAACCTGCATTTAAATCCTAACTCTAATAAGTACTTACTGACCAGGTGGCCTTGGATAAGTTTCCTACCTCCTAGAAGCCCCACATTCCTCAATTGCAAATTTTGGATATCTGTTGGGGGGGGGCGGTGCATGTGCACACACATGCACATGTATAATTTATACATACAAGGTGTGATAAAAAAATATGATGAATGCTGCTGCCAAGTGCCATCCAATGGAAAGATAAGAATCTTCAATACAGGAAGTAGCGAGTGGTGGCAGACAGCGGAAAGTGGCACATCAAACCTTCGTGGCAGTATGTGACAAGTTTCAACTTCTTTGGTGTAGTCAGTCATGTGTGAGCTACAGTTGAGAGAGTGTTTTAAAGTGGCCCTACGTCATAGATTGAGCTGGGATTTAGCTCAGTTGGTAGAGCCCTGTGCTGCAGTCTCTGAGGTCCCAAGTTCAATTCCCAGCACCGCAAAAATGGGAGAAGGGCCTGGCAATCCACTCCCAAGGCAATCCTGAAACAGTCAGCCATTGAAAACCCTATGAGGGTTGCTATGAGTCAGATACCGACCCAATGGCACCTAACAACAACAAGCCATAGATCACGAACAGTGCTTCTGCTATAGCAATTTCTGTCAAAAATTACAGGGCTTCCTCATGAGATCTGGGACCATGTGACTTCTGTCTCTTCCCCAAAGTCAATGGGACCATGAAAGGTAAACATTTTGAGTATGTTTGGGACCTCGAGGTAGCCATGACAGTGCAACTAAAGACACTCACGAAAAAGGAATTCCAGACTTGCTCCAGAAAGTGGCAAGAATGATGGCTTAATTGTATTCAAAGCCAAGAGGGGTATTTTGAGAGGGATTTATGGCAATGTGTCTTTTACTGTAATAACTTTTTAAAAATTTAAAGTCACCATATTTTTGGATCACATTTTATATATTTGCAAAAGCTAAAAAAGTGCTTTGGCCAGGCACGGTAGTGGCACTTTAATCCCAGTGACTTGGGAGGCAGAGGCAGGAGGATCATGAGTTCAATGCTAGAGGCAGCAAGACCTTGACTCAAAATAAAAAAAAATAAAAATGGGCTGGGGGTACAGCTCAGTGGTAGAGCACTTGCAACGTATGTGCGAGGCTCTGAGTTCAAACCCCAAGTACCGGAAAAAAATAAAAATAGAAAAGATGCTTTGGACTACTGTCCTAGCGCTGACATTTATCACTTACTTAAAGCCTTGGGCAAGATACTTAATCTCTCAGAGTCTCAATTTTTTCTTCTGTAAGTGGGGATAACAACAGTACTAAGGATCAATGTGTACATAGAGTTTGCCCAATGCTGATATACCGTAAGCACTCAATCAATATTAGCTTTGGTCATCAGCAGCACTGGCATTATGATCATTTATCTATCTATGACACTTCTAGGCTTCAGAATGGTCTGAAGCAAAAAAAGAGAAGCTGCCAGACCAATTTCCAGTACTTCCAGAGCTGCCTCAACCCACCTAGCACTGACTGCTACCTACGGAATCAAGGCCAGACTGTCTGCATCATGGCTCCATTGTCATCCATCAGTGGAGGGGGGCGTGAATCAAGTTCCTGGGAACACATGCCCACTCCCTTCTTGGTGGCCAGTGCTCAGCCTGCCCATTTGGAGCTTGCTTAATGCAATCCGTTTCCAAGGAGATGCTGGAGCAAGAAGTGCCAGCTCCACCTCCCCTTCCACTCCTTTCCCCAAATCTGTGGGACTTCACTGTTCTCCTATCATGTGACAGCATTGTGTCATAGCAGCTCATGTATACAAACAAGTCAGACTATTTAAATGTCATTGTGAGAAAGATGCTGCTTGCTCTAATTTACATATGTATTCAGACCATGTCTCCTGTCTTGATCTAGCAAGAAAGGTTTTTCTGCTTCAGATTCCTTATCCCTCCCAGGAGCTGGAGGACCATTTGCAAAGTTAAACCTTTGTTGTAGGGGAAAAAAAAAAAAAGATGTAAAAGTCATCAAGTCCCTAAAGAGGTGGAAAATTAGAATGACTAAATAACTTATGGCATAACAACACAAATGTCCTGTTGTGGCCACCAAATGCTAGATTACCTCAAAAGCTACTCATAACATTTCCCTACTGTCAAGAAATACAATGTCTTTCAGTCTTGGAGCATTAAGGTACCCTTGGTGCTTTTAATCTTCAAAATCAAGTCCCCACTGAATAAAAAAAACAATGAACCAAAATGGTGAACTGATCCCTTCCAGCCCTAGTTCCCACTCATGTGAAATATGGATTAGATCACAAATAAGCCTGTGTTCATCACCAAGCCCCATGGGCATGCTATGATTAACGTTAAAAGAGTCCAAAACCTTCTCAAATTGAAAGTAAGCCTGAGTTCGGTTGAAATTTCCAGTCCCTCCCTAAAGGCTTGGCAACCTGTTCCAAATCAGAACTGAAACCAAGTTGAAGGGACATCTGTTCTTCCAGAAAGTGTTTGGCACTGAAGAGAAGAACTAAAGATTAGAATAGATTAAAGTTGAGGGGAGAACCAAGAAAATCAAGTCATCTACCTACTAACAAATAACTTTACCTCAGTCAATATTATCAGAAAAGAAAGAAAGGAAGAAAAAAGAAAGAAAGAAAAGCAATGGAAGGATTTTTCTTCTTCCTAGCAGGAGCTGACAACTTCAGTGCACAAAACATTGGCGCATTTTAGATGAATATTTGGGCATTCACTCTCTGTGTAATGATTTAATACTGGATTGCCTGCAACAGGAGAGGCATTGAGTAGTCTTATTTATTGGAGTCTGGGAACAAAACCTACACGTTAAACTTCACTATCCAACATAATTTTAAAGAGTAATTTTCTAAGTCTTGATGGACTAGTGGGATGGTTTTATGAGTAGATATTGTAGGTTTTCTCTGATCTCAAAAATCACCTTAATGGAAACAAAACATGTAGCATCTACTTAATTTCTCGTCCAAGGATCCAAAATTAATAGAGTGAGATAGGCTAGGGGTTTTGTAGCTCAGTAGTAGAGCACGCACTTAGCATGCACAAGGTCCTGGGTTCAATCCCCAGTATTAAAAATGAGATAATATGATGATATCAGTTGTTGTTGTTGTTGTTAGGTGCCGTCGAGTCGGTATCCGACTCATAGTGACCCTCATAGGGTTTTCAATGGCTGACTGTTTCGGGATTGCCTTGGGAGTGGGTTGTCACATCCTTCTCCCATTTTTGTGGTGCCGGGAATCGAACTTGGGGTCTCAGAGACTGCAGAGCAGCACTCTACCAACTGAGCTAAATCCCAGCCCGATGATATCAGTAGGTATCTATATTATTCCTTTTAAAATTAAGGTTAACTGTTAACAACAACAGAAGCAACAATAGCAATAACAGTGGTAGTAATAATGATAGTAGTAACAATAACAGCAATAGTAATATCAACAGGTGTAATACTAACCATCACTTAAACAGCAGTTCCTGCCAGGCATGGTGGCACATGGCTGTAATCCCAGGGACTTGGGAGGCAGAGGCAGGAGGATCACAAGTTCCAGACCAGAGGCAGTCTGCATAATTTAGCGAGACCCTGTCTCAAAAAGTAAAAAAATTAGTTGCGGGTGCAGCTCAGTGGTCCAGCACTTGCAAAGCATGCAAATGCAAGGCCCTGGTACTGCAAAATAAAATAAAATAAATAAATAAATAAATAAATTAGACTAGAAAAACAGCACTTCCTAAGTACCAGGCACTAGTCTAAGCATTTTAAACATATTAATTTATTAAATCCTCACAGCACTCCTCTGAGGTAAGTAAGCTATTGTTGTTGTTTTTGTTGTTGCTGCTGCTGTTGTTAGGTGCCGTCTGAGTCCTGCTTTATAGATGTTTTCAATAATATTTCTTTGGGGTTTTTGTTGTTGTTGTTGAAGAAAATATTTGTAAACATAAGGACAAGAGGGCTGAGGTTTAGCTCAATTAGTACAGTGCTGCTCTGCACTCTCTGAGGACCCAGGTTTGATCCCCAGCACTGCAAAAAAGGGGAGAAGGACCTGGCAATCCATTCTGGAAATAATCTGGAAACAGCCATGGAAAACCCTATGAAAGTCCCTATGAGAAGGAACCGACTCAAGGGCACCTAACAAAGAGAATAATAAGGACCAGAAAAGCAGCTTGCCTGGGGTCGCTCAAGTAGAAGGTGACAGACCCAGGACTCAAGCCCAGGATGTCTCGCTGTGAAGTTGGACCTCTTAGCCATTGTGCTGCCCTTACTGTCCCCTGCATAGGAGACCTAGAAAAGTAATGTGGAAGGAAGTTAGCCACGCCCCTGCCTGCTGGCAGCCAATTAGTACTTGAAGTTTGTTGTTTCCTTTAGGAATCTCCCCAAACCTACAGTAAGATACACACAGCCTGCTCCTACAGCTATAAAATGTCATGGGAAGTGTTACCCGGCAGTCCCTACCCAGTCTCTTTTACAGCATCCACCTCTGCCAGCTAAGGCAGAAGGTGGGTGTGGGGTGAGGTAGGAGCCTGGTTCCCAGGCCACATTTCCTGCCCAGTAACATGGTCCTCAAATAGCCAAGGCTGCAGGCCGAGAAATTCCTCACTGAGAAGTTATGTCCCAGAGCTGTTTCCTTGAGTCTTTATTAAGAACGAACGTTTTCTCGCCAATCCCTGACTCAAGGAAGACCAGGACAAGCAGTTAAGTTTGTTTATTAACCTGCTACACCCAAGGGAACATTTTTCTGAAAGGGTGAAATTCCTGACTAGTCAAAAAGAAAAAAGAAAAAAGCCTGTGGGAAATTTAATCACGGCTGAAGAAAAGCAAAAAACAAAGCCCTACCAATGAGGATGTTGCCAGAGACAATGGCCCCTAACGGAGATGCAATTGTCTCAAGATAAGAATCCCTCGGGAATTGGGCTCACACTAACAACTACATTATTGCTATATTAGCCTAGGAATCTTTGTTCACTGGCAACTGCAAGCAAAACCATCTGCTACTGCCCCTGGCTTCCCCCAGGGTTGCAGACGGGCGGCATTTACATTTGAAGAAGAACCTCGGGGAAGGCAGGGGGAGGTTTCTTTCTTTCCGTGGTGCAAATACCTTGTTATATGGCCTGGGAGGAGAAATTCTCCTTCCCGTGAAATCGAACTCCACACTTGAAAGGAGATAGGCCCCTTCAATAATGCACACACTGCTCGCCCCGCTGCCTGGTCCTAAAGCCATGTACTCACTACTATAGTTTTCACATTCTTCATTTGGCATAGATGGCAAAGTGTTAAGAATAGCACCGAACTGTCTTTAGGGCATCTGCTTCCTTTTCTTAAACTGATAAGAAAGCTGATGTTCTGTACCGTATAATATTTAGCCTGAAATATACCACGACTGCAAAAATAAAAGAGACCATAACTGGAAAATGTTTTATATCCTGATCTAGGTGAGGGTTATAGTAATATGTAATATGCCAAAAATCATAGAAATGTACACTTCAGATTTGTTTTTTCCTGTATGTGATTTATATCCCACAATATACTTTTTTTTTTTGAAGTGAATTTTTTTTTATTAGAAATTTTTAATGTACATCGTAATGTGATTCATTTTGACATGCTTTTCGTTGTGACAATTTTCATATATGCAATTTGATAAGCATTATTCATATAGGTCCACGATATACTTTTTAAAGCACAATATATCAATGTTACTTACAATTAAGAAAACTGAAAATGAATCACTTGTCTTCATAAATAACAAGGTTCTTCTGCTCTTAATTTTTCCCTTCACCCCACCCATATCCAAAGATCTCCCTGGAGAATCTTCAAGTTCAAGATCCTGAAAGATATAGTCATCTAACTCTTCACTGAGCCAAGGACTGCAAACGTCTCCTGTGTGGCCTGTAAGCCCAAGTTTGCAAGGCACAGAGTGAGCACCAGTCACGCACCAAGCCTTCCAGTCACAACGTCTTTTCTTCATCTGGTGGTGAGGTGGTGAGCTATCAAATTGTGAGACATGTCCCACCTTTTAGCAGGGGAGTTTGTGTTTATTCTTCTGTCTCTTTAACTCTATTTTTAAATAGATGTTTCTAAACTACGAGAAATGATTGCATGAAGCAGGTTAACCCTGAAAGGTGCAGGTCTGTGGCTGGAGCATCCCAGCATCATTAAGTGACAGTGGTTTCTACAGGCAGCTAGGTCAGGTTTAAATCTGCAGTGTAGTAGTTCTATCATCCCAGCAGCATTTGAGATCTGCGGTGCCCCGGAGGTGGGGGTGGGGTCAGTCATTAGCGATCTAAAGATTAAGAAGCCTCATCTTTGCTAGGTCATGATTTAGCGGTACACTGCCTCCTTTTCACCACCAGGCAAAGAGGACTACGTGTCAAAAAGGGAAAACAGGGCCAAATCCACCTTCTACTAAGCACAAAAAAAGGCCGCATTGAAACAGAGGCTCCTTGCAGGGATCACAAGGGGTCACCTTTCCCCCTCGCGCCCTCCAAGAGTCCTGGCCCCCGCACGGCTACCAAAGTGCATTTCCAGATAGACATCGTGAATCAGGATCACCCAGCGAGCGCTTCCTGGACTGAGCCGAGAGCTCCAGTGATTTCCCTGGCCTGCCACCCAGCCATTTAAGCAATGGAATATGCCAGCTGGGCTGAGTTACTGGACCCTCAGTGCCCACCTTGCCATCTCTCGGATGGAGCGAAAGCTGCCAACGGCTGGGTAGCGTCTATGCGGATGGTGCGTTCGCAGGTGGGTCTTGCCGTCCCCCGGGCCCCACACCCCGCCCTGTGGTCTCTGCCAGCCTCACGCCTGAGCCCGGCCAGAATTACAGCCAAGATGCTCGGGTAGGTGGGTATGCGCCTCCACGGAGACACTGCCAACTCTGCTCCGGAAGAGCCAGGAGGGAAGCCCAGAGGTGGAGTGTAGGATACGGAACGGGACGCCCCGAAATGCGGCGCCCACAAGGGCTCGGGGGAATCGCGCTTCCTGCGCCTTTGCAGCGCTTCTGCTGGCACCGCGCTTTCCTTGGCAGCGTCAGGAAGCCGCGCAAGCTGAGATTTTCGAGGCCGGCGGGCAGGAGAGACCGGGGCGCAGGGGACCGCGTCCTGCCCCCAGGCGCTAGCCTGCAGGGTCCCCCATTCCCACCCACCCGCCCCGGACTCCGCAGCCAAAACGCCAAGGGATCGCAATGTGTCCGAGGCCCGGATGGATGATGACCCGGAGCAGCCCGCAAAGAAAGTGGGGGGAGGTGAGGTTGGACCTGCGGTCCGGCGCAGGCGGACCAATAGCTCCCGGCACCACTGCCAGGCCGCTCGCCAGCTACCCGCACCTACCTCGATCCACTTCTGAGCCTCGGAGAAGGCGGGCTCGGGGGGCGGTTCGGGCTGCAGGGGCTGAAGCGCTTCCAGACCGAGAGCGGGACAAGCCATTGGGGAAGCCCGGCGTCCACTCGAGCGCTGGGCCGCCGGGATGAGCTCGGCTGCGGCCGCCGCAGGAGCGCGCTCCCCGCCCCTTCCAGCCCTTCCCTCCCCCGCCGGGCGCAGGTCCCGGAGGAGAGCCGCGCGCGCTGCCCGAGGATGCGGCCGCAGCTGTTCCCAACGCCGCCAGGGCCGGCTGCGCCGTGAGTGCCCGGCGGGAGCGAGTGCGGAGGCTCCGGGAGCTCCCTCTCCTCCCCACCTTCTCGGGCCGCTCCGCCCCCCCCCCAAGCCCCCGCCCCGGGGTGGGGGTGGGGGCTCGGCTACCGGCTAAAAATAACCTGGAGTGAGCGCTGGGTGTCTCCCTACCCGCTCACACAGGAGGACCAGGAGAGAGATTCTCCACCCGGGACCTCCCCAGCCAGGTCCGCTGTGGAGGGGCTGGCAGATCCGGGTGCACCTGGGAGACTCGCGCCCAGCAGGGCGCACTTATTGCGGGAAGCCCACCCGGCTGCGGGCCAGGAGGACGCGCAGCCACCTGCTGTCCCTCGGGGCGGTGGAGGTGCAGGCAAGTAGGGCAGCCCCTGATCTGGAGACAGGAAGCGTTCAGCCACCTCACCCTTTTGTAAAGAGAAAAAATTAAAAAATAAAAAAATAACCTCCGGGTAAGCTACCTAGGCTCATGTCTATCCATTCATTCTACCAGTATTTATTGGGCGCCTACTGACTGCTCGCCTACAGCGGTAGCCTTGTGGCAACCGACACCGTCAGATCTCGGAATCTAAGCAGAGTTGGGCCTGGTTAGTACTTGGATGGGAAACCGCCTGGGAACACCAGGTGCTGTAGGCTTGGGAGAAAAACCCGGCAGCCCACTCCCAATCAATCTGCCATTGAAAACCCTATGAATAGCAGAGAAGCACTGACAATAGTGGTTCGCCTGTTGTACATAGGGTCGCTATGAGTCGGATACCGACTCGAGGGCACCTAACAACAACAACAACAACGACTGCTCACCAGGCACAGAGATAGGCTCTGGGGACCTACAGATGAAAAAAAAATACAACCACAATCCTTGCTCTGGAGACTTTCACTTTCTGGAAGAGAGTCAGGACAGACAATAAACATGTAAATCAAAAGAAGATCATTGTAGAGTTTGATACCTGTTAAGTTAAAAAGAGGAGCTGAACAATAGTTTGGGAAGAGAAAATGCTGCTGATTCTGGCAGCCCCTCCTTCTTTTCCGTGGGAAACTGCCTTGTGCTCCCTAATTCTGTTCATGGGACACAGGCAGGAAGGCCAAGCGCCAGAGGAGAAAAAAGAAGTGGGATTTTCATTTCCCCCTTCCATCCTGCAAGGGTCCTGCAACTGTCAGGGCCTCTCCTACAGCTACTCTCAAGAAGGTCACCTGCCTTGTTGCCCTATCCCACCCTCCATTCCCATACCCTCTGGTTTCCCCCCTTGACCCCTCCCTTCTAATATCCCTTAAGCCCTCCCCAACATCCCCACTTGAGCCCAGAGGATGATCATGGAAAGTTTTTCTGAGAGGGCATGATGAGGTGATGTGGATGAGAGAGATGGAACCGTGTGACAGTCTGGGGGAAACATTCCCAGAGAGTGCCCAGGACTTGAGGTAGAAATGAACTTGGTGGAGGGCAAGCAAACCACTGATGGCCCAAGGGACTGTAGTGTGGTGAGGAAAGAACTAGAGAAGGATAACAGGAGACAGGGGTTTGGGTTTGGGGCTGGACGCAGGACAGTGCAGACTTGTTGCATGAGTATCCATTGCACGTCACTAAGGAGCTCTGGCCCCAAGGGGCCCCAACACTGGGTACACATTGGCTCACTCCTCTTAACTGACCTAAAAGTGAATGGATTCACTTCTATAAAATGGCAAGAGGCGTGTCACAGTGGCAGGAGCTGGATGAGCATCCACAGCTAAATCTCTGCTCTGTGTTCAGAGTCTGAGTTCAGTGTTGGTCCAATTCTGCTGCTGTAATGGGCGTGGAAGACAAAGCAGGCCTGACATCGCACCATTCCCTGCTTTGGAGTCAGACAGGCTTTAACTCTGTAAACATTTAGATGGCACTTGTGTGGTGCCAGGCACTGTTGTAAGTGCAGTACAAATAATCAGTCAATACAATCTTATTCCAGCCCTGAACGATAGGGCTATTATCACCCCTTTGAGGAAGCTGGAGGACCGAGACGGGTGTCATGCGGTGGGTGGGAGGAAAGCCCAGACTCAAGCCCAGACAGCCTGGCACCAAGTCTTCTGTCACTGCAGGCCCAGCTGCCCTTCTGCTCCTATCCAGAGTGCCACTTACATCTGTGCCTTGGTTTCCTGATCACAAATGAGGTTGAAAGGGCCACAAGGGCCAGGCGTGGTGGTGCACACCTATAATCCCAGCAGCAGGGGAGGCAGGAGGATCGCAAGTTCAAGACGAGAGGCAGTCTATGTAATTCAGCAAGACCCTGTCTCAAAAAGTAAAAAAATGGACTGCGGGTGCAGCTCAGTGGTCCAGCACTTGAAGAGTATGTAGGTGGGAGGCCCTGGGTTCAACCCCCAGGACCAAAAAATAAAAAATAAAAAGAAAGGACCACAAGGCAGCACCATGGGGAAGAGCAAACACAGTGACTAAATGTGAAAGGGCGAAAGCTGGGTCTGGCATGTGGTTAGTGCTCTGTACAAGCCAGCTAACCATCCCCTTCCACCTGGCCATCCACAAAATGGGGGAGGTACAAAACAGAGATAAAGAAAGCAAGCAGAGGGAAAGGGCTAAGGAAATATAAGCCCAGAGATGGCCTTGTCTCCATGAAGAGGGCCAGCTAAACACAGAAGTTCCCAGAATGCCTCCAGTACACTGACTGACAGGAGCTACCACTATAGATCACACTGTACGGAGAAAGAGAGAGAAGCTGGCTGGCCTAGATGGCATTATCTAAATCTATGTGAAAATGAGCACTACAACCGTCTACCAAGCCAGGCATGATGGTGCATGCCTGTAATCTCAGCAATTGGGAGGCAGAAGCAGGAGGATCCCCAGTTTAAGGCCAGCCTGGGCTATACAGCAAGACCCTGCCTCAAAACACCAAGGACTGGAAATGCAGTTCAGTGGTAAAGCAGACAAGGCTTGCCCTTCACCTCCTGCACTGAAAATGAAAACAAAACTACCATATCTCTAAGACATCTGGTACTGAAATGGACATTCAGGGGATCCAAAAATAGAACTTATTCATTTAAAAAATTGTGTGTTTAGTTTTCCATGTTCAAACTTCCATCACCTTCAAAGTACTCTCTGTTTGATGCAATACGCTTAGAGTCGTTTTTTTCCCACTGCTTAAAACAGATTTTGAACTTGTCAATTTTGATGCCTTTTAGTGCTTCTGTTTTTTGTTTCACCTCCTCCCTATTGGCAAGACATTTCCCTTTGAGGACTGTTTTCATGGGGGTAACAAAAAGAAAATTCTAATGGACAAGATCAGGGCACTAGGGAGAGTGGGTCATAAGGGTCCTGCTGGTTTTGATCAAAAACTGCGGAACACTCAATGTGGTGTGGGCAGGTGCATTGTCATGGCAGAAGAACCAGTCACCTGTTTGCAACAATTCGGGATGTTTCTTCTGCAGTTCATGATGCAACCTTCTCAAAACTTCCAGATAGCAAAAACTTTAGTTGATCATTTGACCTGCAGCAACAAATTCCAAGTGCACAATCTCTCTCACATCAAAGAAACAGTTGAATATTGTTTACACACTTGTTTCCAATATTTGGAGGGGGGTAATCTCCTCTTGTACTTGTTACCTTCAATAAGTAAAAATACTTTTACATCTTTTTAAGGTTTGTAGTATCCGCTTTTCCTGAACTCCATTATGAACAATAACAAATTCACAGAAGCTCCCCAAGACTGAAAGACTTAAAACCATTCAAACCTAGTGCCATTATCAATAGTATCTACAAGTCATTATTAAGCACCTACTGTTTGCAAGATACCATACCAGCATTAGAAGAATACATAAGTGGACTCACTTTGCCCATTTTGTTGTTAGGTGCCATCAAGTCAGATCCAAGTAATAGCGACCCTAAGTACAGTAGGATGAAACACTACCCAACACTGTGCCTTGCACACAATCATTTTCCGTTTGAGCCAATTGTTGTAGCCACTATTATTTTTCTCAATTTGAGTCCTGCCAGGTCAGCAAAAGAAGGTCCCAGGAAAGCCTCTGCTGCTGTCATTAAAGTCAACCCTACTTAGAGGAAAGTACTCTGGAAAGTACTCTGTTGTTTTATGACTCTGTTGTTTTATAAGAGGAGGCAACTCTTCCCCAGTTGTTTCTTGCATGCCTTCCAGCCTGGGGGACTCATTTTCTGGCACTATATTTAACAGTGCTTCTCTGCTGTTCATAGAGTTTTTAATGGCTATAGTTTTGAGAGTGGGCTGCCGCATCCTTCTCCCTATTCTGCATTAGTCTGGAAGCTCAGCTAAAACTTGTCCACCATGAGTGGCCCTGCTGGTATCTGAAATACCAGTGACATAGCTTTCAGCATCACAACAACACGCAAGCCTCCACAACACAAGCTGACAGACATGTAGAAGACTTTGCCCATTGTTGTTGTTAGGTGCCGTCAAGTTGTGTCCGACTCATAGCAACCCTCATAGGGTTTTCAATGGCTGCTTGTTTTGGGATTGCCTCCAGAGTGGATTGCCACGTCCTTCTCCCATACTTTTCCCATTAAGAGCTAATAATTTTATTAGTGAAATGATACTTTCATTTCCACATTGTGTATTCTCTTAAACATGAAAGTAATCTATGTCTATTGGAGAAAATTTGGAAAATATAATAAAGAAAACAAATCTGGAAGAAACCCCACAAGTCAGAGATCATCACTATTGGGGGATACAAATTAACATTTTAACTGGAAAAGAACTAACCATAAGACAAAGTCCTATATAACAAATGCCAAATTAGGGACATAGATAGTATATGCAAAGAGCATAGGTTAGTCCTAGTTAATTACAGAGACTGAGGCAGCAGGATCACTTGAGGCCAGCCAGGGCAATAGCAAAATCCCATCACAAGGGGGAGGGGAAAGGGAGAGGATGGAGGAGGAGGGGGGAGGAGGGAGGGACGGTAGGAAGGAAGGAAGGAAGGAAGGAAGGAAGGAAGGAAGGAAAAAAGAAGAAAAAGAAAGTTACTCTGTTGTTTTATAAGTTTTAGTGACATATAATTCATATACTATACAATTCACCTATTTAAAGTACACATTTCTAGAGTGACTACAGTTAACAATAACGTATTAGATATTTCAAAGTACCAAGAATTTTGAATGTTCCTACCACAAAAATGATAAATATTTGAGGTAATGGATATGCTAATTATCCTAATTTGATCATTACACAGTATATACATGTAGTGAAACATCACCTTGTATCCCATAAATATGTACCACTAACACGTATCAATCAAAAATACAGCTTTTAAAAATAATGCAACTCAACCAGGCATGATGGCCCACATCTCTGTAATCCTAGTAGTAGCGAGGCTGAGGCAGGAGGATTGCAAGCTGGAGGCCAGTCTGGGATACATAGTAAGACACTGTCTCAAAAAAAAAGAAAAATCAGTGGTTCTCAGTGTATTCATAGAGTTGAGCAACCATCACAATTAATTTTGGACTATTTTTACCTCTTCAAGAAGAAACCTCATACCAATTAGCAGTCACTCCTCTATATCCCTGAGCCCTGGCAATGATTAATATATTTTCTGTTTCCATCAATTTGTCTATTCTGCACACTTCATATAAATGGAACCATAGTCTGGGGATGTAGCTCAGTAATAGAGCATGTGCTTAGCATGCTTAAGGTTTGGTCAGTCCTCTAGATGGGTGGATGAATGAATGAATGAATGGAATCACAGAAAATGTAGTCCCTTGTATATGACTTCTTAGCATGACATTTTTAAGGTTCACTCCTGCAGTGTTGCAGCATGTAGTGATATTTCATTCTTTCTTCCTTTTTTTTTTTTTTTTTAATCAAGAGACAGGGTCTCATATGTTGCCCAGGCTGGCCCTGAAAGTCATAAGCAATCCTTCTGCCTCAGCTACCTGAATAGCTAGGACTATGGGCATGTGTCACCATTCCCAGCACTTCATTCCTTTTTACTGCCAGAAAAAAAAAAAGCCATAGTGAGAATATTCATTTTGTATATACCTCCATCAGTTTGACATTTGAGTTGTTTTCACCTTTGAGTTATGATGAATAATGATTCTAATAAGCATTCTTGTACAAGTTTGTGTATGGAAATATGTTTTCATCTCTCTTGAGTGAAATTGTTAGGTCAGACGATAATTCTATGGTTAGCCTTTTGGCAAACTACTAGAGCATTCCTCAGGAGCTGCACCATTTTACATTCCCACTAGCATTGTATGAGGTTTCCACTTTTGCCACACCCTTACCAACACTTATCCAGATCTTTACTATAGCCATCATAGTATATAGGAAATGGTATTTGATTATGGGTTTCAATTTGCATTCTTCTGATGGCTAATGATGCTGAGCATCTTTTCATGTGAATATTGGCCATGCATTCATCTTGGGAGAATTTATTCATTCAAAAATTTGAGAACAATAATTTTAACTTCTCAGACTATGACAGACTGATTCTGCAACCATAGTACCCTACCATTCAATCCTGCCGATCTCGGAAGCTAAGCAGGGTGAGCCTGGTTAGTCCTTGGATTGGAGACTGCCTGAGAATCCCAGGTGCTGCAGGCTAGGGAGAAGGACCTGGCAGCCACCCCCAAAATATTCCACCATTGAAAACCCTATGAACAGCAGAGAAGCAATGACAATAGTGCCAGGCATGGCACAGTGTTTGGGAATGCTTCATCTATTGTACATAGGGTCACTATGAGTTGGACCTGACTTGACAGCACCTAACAACAACATGATAGACTGAATTAATTTCCTATGACAAAACTCCTATAAATACCACACAAAATACAAATAATATTCTTTACATACATAGTTGAGCTCAAAAGAGATAAACAGAAGTCCCCAGGAAATAAAATGAGGATGAAACATAAAGCTAGAGCAGTAAGCCCATGAAATGACTTATGACTGCCCTGTGGAAACATTGTGAATGATGGTGGGTGCTAGACTCAGATGCCTTAAACTAGGGCTTTACTAGGAGAATTTGAAGCCCTGGACTGTCCCGTGTGGAGAATTGGAGCCAAGCAGCAACACACACACACACACACACACACACACACACACACACACACAGAGGCTACTCCCACAGAGAAAGAATTCCAGAAAATATTCCAGCACCAAAGAGGGAGACAATAGGGAAGCATCTTTGTCTTGAGCTCAGTTCTAGGTGTGTGGGGCAGAGGGTAGCAGGGGTGAATCTCCCTTGAGAATGTGTAAACATAAACCTAATCCTAATCCTCTGTATGGACAAAATATACATGATCCAAGCCCCTCCCCACACCAAGCTAAGAAACTCACTTACAGGTGGCCTGGGGCCTACAAATCACCTAAAAGAAGCAAATGTAAATTTGGAAGCCATGCCCTCCCCACATCACAGGGCCCACACAAACCCCAGTGGAGACAAGTATTCAATCCAAATGTGCAGAACACACCCACAAACAAGGCAACCTAAACAAAAATCAAGAGACACAATGAAGGACCAAATAGAGCTCCCCAGAAACTCATTGAATAGAGTTATCAGATAAAGGTTATAAAATAAATTTTCAAATGATTAAAGATGGGACAATCAAAAACAGAATAACATGACAGAGTAAAAAGGACACACAGACAGGACAGTGTATGAAAAGAATAAGAAATTATAGAGTGTAAGGGGTAACCTATATGAATAATGCTTATCAAATTGCATATATGAAAATTGTCACAACGAAAAGCATGTCAAAATGAATCACATTATGATGTACATTAAAAATTTCTAATAAAAAAAAAATAAATAAATAAAAGAAATTATAGAGTCATAACTTTAAATCCCAAAGGATGGGTTAAAGTGCAGGTTAGACATAGAATAATAATTTGTGAAGGAGGAGATATTTAGACATTATATGGAATGAAGCATAAGAATAGAAAAATACATTAAAGACACGTTTAAAGAATACAAAGGTACCATAAAACAATTACTAAGAGCTGTAGAAAGGAACAATAAAGAATATAGAAGAAGCAATATTTTAAAAGCTATTAGCTAGAATTTTTAGAATTGACACCTGAATCATTAGACTCAGGAAACATAAGTCTAGGATGAAATATTGCATTTATTATAATTTTAGACATATGGTTTATTAATAATGAGAAATCAAGATAGATTCTTCTTTATATCCCTACCATGCCACATATAATAATGTACCATGCTTAGGTGTACAGTAGGAATCACTTATCTTTGAGATTGGCACCCATAGGCTAGCACCAGCTAAGTGCTGCATGGACTGATGGATTGAAGGATGAATGACAATGACCACATTAAATCTGGAACAAGTAGTCTGAACCAATCTATTTGTCGTTGCTAGGTGCTGTAGAGTCAGATTCGACGTATAGCGACCCCATGTAGACAGAGCAAAACACTACTACCCAACGCTACGCTATGCACATGACCTTTTTATGTTTGAGCACAATGTTGCAGTCACTATGTTTCTTCTCATTTTGAGTCCTTGCCACATCAGCAAATGGAGGTCCAAGAGGCTTTACTCCATTTCTGTCATTAAGGTCAACTCTATTTTGAGGAAGCAATTCTTCCCCAGTCAGTTCTTGAATGCCTTCCAGCCTGGGGGGCTCATTTTCCAGCACTATATTGGACAGTGTTTTTCTGCGATACATAGGGTTTTCAATGGTTGTTTTGGAAGTGGGCTGCCAGGTCCTTCTCCCATCCATAATGAGGGTGAAATACCTCCCAGCATCTAACACTTACATGTTTGTGTTCTATATGTATTTAATATAATATTTTAACATAACTTTTAAAATCTTTTTTAATCTTTCAATTACATTTCTTTCACAAAATTTTAAGGGGATTTTTTTTCTTGTAATGCTGGGCTTCAAACACAGGGCCTTGCACATGCCAAGCAAGTAAGTACTCTACCACTAAGCTACATCCCTAGTCCTAAGGAAATTTCATGAGAGAAATGTGAATGAAAATTATACTGATGACTCTAAAGTCTCAGTTTTCTGGACACCAAGTAACCTATAAAATCTGAAGAGTCACACCATTCTTCAAATCTAAACATTCTCCTTTCTTTCAACTTTTCTCCCTTTTGCTTTCTTTCTTCTAAGACCCCTATTTGTTGGAGTTGTTCCTCTTGGTTTTCTTCTATATCTCATCTTTTTCTTTTATGTTGTCTATCTTTTTATCTTTCTGTTGATGATCTGGGTGATTTCCTTAATTCCATTTTCTAGTGTCTGTCTGTCTATCTGTCCCTCTCTCTGAAATGCTTACTATTGAACCTAGGGCCTCATGAATGATAGGCAAGTACTGTACCACTGAGACACATCTCTAGCCCAGAATTTTTAATTTTTGTTGTGTTCTATAGCTTTTTTATTTTTTTAATAGTGCTGGGGATTGAACTCAGTGCCTTAGATATGCTAGGTAAGCACTCTGCCACTGAGCTACATCTCCAGTACTTTTAAAATTTTATTTTGAGACAGGGTCTTCCTAAGTGTCCAGGTTTGCCTTGAACTTGTGATCCTTCTTTGTTAGCCTCCTAAGTAGCTGTTATTATAGGCGTGTACCACCATGCGTGGCAGTTAATTATAACTTTATCTCCAAGAGTATGTTGTGTTGAGTATTACTTTTTCTTAGCAAAGTATTCTTGTTTTGTGTATATACATATTAACTTTGAGTTAGGTTTTATCATTCTAATGTTTACTTAAAATGATAAATAATCGAACAACGTATGAGTTTTAAAAAGCTGTCAAATATCATAGCCATTGCCGGGCGCGGTGGTACACACCTGTAATCCCAGTGGCTCGGGAGGCGGAGGCAGGAGGATCACAAGTTTGAGACCCGAGGCAGTCTGCATAATTTAGCGAGACCCTGTCTCAAAAAATAAAAAAAAATTAAAAAAGTGGGGCAGCGGGCACAGCTCAGTGGTCCAGCACTTGCAAAGCATGCAGGCGCAAGGCCCTGGGTTCAACCCCCAGTACCGCAAAAAAAAAAAAAAAAAAAAAAAAAAAAACATAGCCATTATAAAATTCAGAAGAATAACATAATTATTTCTGTTAACTGGTTGACACACCACTATAATGCTTTTTTTCCTATCTTTTTTGGACTCCATCCTCTTTGGTTACCTATTCATATGATAACATTTTGTATAATCATTTTCCCTAGAGAAAATAGAGAGATTAGTCAGTCTTATTGCTAGTATAGTTAATTGAAATTTGGCTTTGTGTGGTTTTTATCTTTTTTTTTTTTTTTTTTTTGCGGTTCTGGTTTTGGCACCCAAGGCCTCGTTCTTGCATGCTTTGCAAGTGCTGGGCCACTGAGCTGTATCCCCAGCCCATTTTTTACTTTTTGAGACAGGGTCTCATTAAATAACACAGAATATCTCTGGTCTCAAACTTGTGATCCTCCTGCTTCTGCCTCCCAAGTCACTGAGATTGCAGGAATGCACTACCAAGCCCACCTTGGGGTTTTTCTCCCCACAGAAAATTTTATTTTTTAAACTTTGTCTCCAGCCAGATATTGTGGTACACTACTTTAATCCCAGCAACTCAGGAAGCTGAGGAAGATCAAAAGTTTGAGGTCAAAGGCACCCTGTGCAACTTAGCAAGACCCTGTCTCAAAATAACAAATAAAAAGAGACTGGCAGTGCAGTTCAGTGGTAGAGCACTTGCCTACCATGTGTGAGACCCCAGGTTCAACCCCTGGTACTGAGACAAACTAACAAAAACCTTTCATCTATATACTCATGCCAGGAAAACGTTGTTGTTGTTGTTGTTGTTGTTGTTGTTGTTGTTGTTGTTGTTGTTAGGTGCCATCGTGTCGGTATCCAACTCATAACCACCCTGTGTACAACAGGTAAAACACTATTGTCAGTGCTTCTCTGCTATTCATAGGGTTTTCAAGAACTGATTGATTTTTGGGGGAGTGGGTTGCCAGGTCCATCTCCAAAGCCTACAGTACCTGGTGTTCCCAGGAGGTCTTCCATCCAAGTACTAACCAGGCCCAACTCTGCTTAGTCCAAGATATGATGGGATTGGATGCCACAGGGTTACAGCTGCAGGCAAGAAAACATTAGTTGAAATAAAATGAAAAACTACAATATATTACAGCAGAAAAGTATAAGCAAAAGTATAGACTAAATGTTTTAGCTATAATATATTTTTGAAGAGGGAAAATGTTCATGGAAAATTGCTTCCAAAAAGTAAACACTACAAAGTTCAGAGGTTGATTTGAACTAAGAATAACAGAATTAAAGTAATTCAGATTCTATTTCTGCATTTTATTTATTGATTGACTAATTGATTTTTTTGTCTTACTTTGGGAACAAACCCAGGGCCTCACACATGCTTTGCAAGTGCCCTACAACTGCGCTGAACCCCCAGCCCTTTTTTGTTTTATTTTGTTTTGTTTAATTTTTTTATCTTCAGACAGGGTCTCGTTAAATTACGAATCTGCCTCTGGCCTCAAACCTGTGATTCTCCTCCCTCCGCCTTCTGAGTTGCTGGGAGTACAGGCATGAGCCACCATGCTCGGCCCTATTTCTACATTTTTAAATCACTGTGCTATCATTGTTT